>CABHPP010139772.1:0-49841 GCA_902168425.1 Peromyscus attwateri | reverse complement strand
CATCCACAGTGCACAGTGGTTTCAAGATCACGCTGAAAGATAAGCAGGGGAACTGTAACGGGAAATAATTTGTGTTCGTCAAAGAAAGCGGGATCGTTAGATATAAAACTTGCAGCAGATTTTTGAGCCGCTTTGTTCTTACAAGTCTTCTAGTACACTCATAATGTCGTGTTGCATCTAGGCTGCAATTCACTTTTCCCTGGATGCCATTGTCATGTAGAGTTGATATTATTTCTTTCTCCTTTCCTAGCTGCACAACAAATGTGCTTCTCATCTGAGGCCTGAATGTGACTGTGGACCCTTGAAGGACCATATTTTACCACCCACCACAATCTGCCCGGTGGTACTGGTGAGTTTGTCCTTATCATTTGGATGTCACTTGTGGACACTGTGAATAACTGGAACACTATAGCAATAAGTATTTCTGGGAATAATTTTTCATGTGTTAAGACAAAACCCACATCATCACTCCTGAGCAGAACCCTCTGCTCATGGCATTCTCTTTGTCCTTGTGTACAAACACAGAGGGGTACAGTATGATAGAAATGCAGCTGATATGAGTGTTGTCTTAGTCATGCTGTGCTTACCAGAAATGCTATGGGCAGGACGCTTCTACATTTTTCATATTTTATAGACCTACCTTCCCAGAATAATGAAGTTATTCTTGTGGGTACTTTTGATAGGAATACACATTCTGTGTCTACACTTTTGAAGTTTCTCCCTTAGGGTCAGAGGCTATCTGAAGTGATATCACAGATCTTGTAACATGTTGTGCACTCTCACTAGCTGCTTTTTTTTTTAATTTAACAATAAATTTTACTACATGCAGATTAATTTCCTAATTAAATAAATATAGAAATGAAAAATGAAGCAGAGAAGTAGTTCTGATAAGGCTCTTAATAAGGATAGACATAGGCGTTCAAAGACAATATTCATTTTCAGAATCCAAAATTATTTCTAAATGGAAGGCTATTTCACAAAACAAACTACTTTGTATAACACACATCTCATTCTCAAGAACAACGTGGGAATTAAATGGCTGGAACTTTGGTTTTATGTAACAAAAGCACAACGACTAAGAAATATTAGATGAATACTTTTGTAAAGGTCAACTGAGAAATTAATCAAATTACTCAATTTTCACCCACTTATGATTCATTTTGTGATTATCTGCAAAGTGCTGATGGCGTTTTAAATACCTTTACTTGCAAAGTTATTATAAACTATTTTGTCAAATTACTAAAAGAAAAGAAAATATCTTCATATTGCTGAAGATAGTGTTAACTAATTTTAATTTTTTTCTCAATGTAATATTTGTTGAATGTATGTAATAAATAAAATTAATTATAAATACTGACTCATAAAATACTTTAGATTTTTAAATTAATTTGTTGTTATCTTTATGCTTTTAGAGAGATGAAAGGATTATAGAATTTTTACATTATTTTTCTTTTCTTTAAAAATATTGCAATGTCCCTGACTTAGATGCATCTTTGACATGAAGTTTTAATTTCCACAAAAAGCCAAATTCATTTTTCTGCCATCAAAATTCAGTTGGGATACCATGCTCAGTAAGGACCGTTCTTGCCAGGATATGTTACAGAATGTCAACCATGAGGCTTAGTCTTATTTTTCTATTCCTCCTTTCTTTGGGAAATTGAAGGCTTAGTAACATGTGTCTCATGGATATTCCTGCCTTCCAACAATCTAGAAAATTTTTTCATTGCTACATTTGAATACTTTTGATTCTGAAAACTTATTTTCTATCATCAAATATTTATATGGTGTCTATCATGTTTTGTATTTCAACATTTGAATCATTGAATCATTAGACTACAGTCTATTCTGAAATATATTCTTCTCTGAGGCAAAACTTTATCTACATTTAAATGACTTCCATTATGCCTCACTCAGTCCTTTCTTATTCTTGGGGCTCTTCCCCTGTCATCTTTCCAGGGGTTATGATGACACCTTACCTGTTATTGGTGTATCACTTGGGTCTGGCCTCTTGTGTCAATGGTTTACACATTTACTATTCTTCCTAAAGGGATCTTATGTCTCTGGTTGATTTTATTTTCTGTGCTAACCATGGACATGCAGAGCTATAACCTAAAAGTTCCATCCTGTGTTCATTGTAGCACATTCAGCATATTATTATTAATTCATGTAGTAACACTAGTGCTTGTTTACTGAGTTCACATACTATAGCAGATGCTGTGTTAAAAGTATTAGTTCATTCAGCAAGCATTATTGAGTGTCAAAGAATATTTCGTGTAGTATCAAATAGTGAAAAGGAAAAACCACACCACTGCCTTCATAGATTTCACATTCCAGTTGGGTGATAAAATGGTCAAGAGTAATACAAATAAGTAAACGATCTGGCCCCTGGTTGTACTTAAACCCATGGGAACAGAAGGGTGGTTACCAAGAGTTGGGGAAGGAGAAGAGGGTTGTGCTGACTAACTAGTCATAATGAGCTTGACACGAGCTAGAGTCATTGTAAAAGAGTGAGCCTCAACTGAAAATGTTTCTCCGTAAGATCAAGCTGTATGCAGGCCTGTAGGGCATTTTCTTAATTAGTGATGGATGTGGGAGGGCCCAGGCCAAGGTGGGTGGTGCCTCCCCTTGGCTGGGTTCTATAAGATTGCAGTCTGGGAAAGCTATGTGGAAAAAGCCGAGAACCAGCATCTCTCCGTGGCTTCTGCGTCAGTCCTGACTCCACGTTTCGGCCCTGTGTCATCCAGTTCCTGCCCTGACTTCCTTTAATGGTGCATGATGATATGTGAGGAGAAACCAAACAAACCCATTTCTTCCAGCTGTGCTGTTGGTCATGGTTTCACCATAGGGGTAGTTACTGTAGCCGGGATAAAGAGCTGTTGTCCAAAAGGAGGAACAATTCCAATTATACGGGAATTGTCAATTTAGAAGTGCAATTTCAAGGGTGATATCTATAAATAATAATGCTATACAGGACATTGAAAAATTGTAAAGAGACTACATTTCAGTTGCCTTTACCATAAAAAATGCCCAGAAGAATAGGTCATTTGATGATCTCTAGTATTGGTGTAATTCAAGAATAAAATCACAAAAAGTCATTATTTGCCTTTATTTCTGATTCATTAATCATGATGTTCTCCTTCCAACAGAGTAGGCTGAAGGTCCTAACTGAAGTACACAATGGAATATTTTGTAAGAACAAGTAATACAATGACATAAGAATAAAATAAGAATAAAATATTACTATCATGTTTAAAAATAAACATTAAAATAGAGGGACCTTTTTCAATGTATTGACGGAGGCAAACTCGTTATTTTTTAGAGAAAAGAGTCTGTTTTGGAGTCTATTTGCTTATTTGGGCCTTTGGTTTGTTTGTAAGAATTAACTCTGAGTAACTTTGGTCTGGACTTTTGGGATTAGTGCAAGACTTCAGTACAATGTAATATTTTCCAATATATTTTATTAAATAATATTAAAATGTTATTTTTAATATATTATACATACCCAAACAAAAAGATGTATGATAGTTTTAGTGTAAAGAACGAAATAAAAATTACGTAGAAGAAATTCTGAATCTACATACAAGAAGGTGTTCACTGAAGAAAGGAATTTGAAGGAGACACCATATAACTTTCTGGGGACAGGGCTTAAAAAAGTCTAGCAAGAACATAATCTCTGAGGCAGGAGATGCTGGACATATTGAAAGGACAATGAAGGATATTAATAGCTGGACCAGAGTGTGTAGAGGAAGAATCGTAGAATTGCAAGTGGGGATGTTGCAAGATCTGTAAGAAGTCTGAAGATTGGCTAGAAGTTAATTCTGAAGTCATCCAGGAAGATAAAAACTAAAGGGATCAAACAAACCCAGTATAGCTACCAAGGAGTGAGAGGCAACCATCTCTAGTTAATGTCCTGCATTTAGAACATGGCTAGAAAGCTTGAGTGAACGTGGTTCTCTAGTTAAACCTTACCTCATATTTATTTCTAGGTACATTAAAATAGAGGGACCTTTTTCAATGTATTGACGGAGGCAAACTCTTTTTTTTTTTTAGAGAAAAGAGTCTGTTTTGGAATCTATTTGCTTACTTGGGCCTTTGGTTTGTTTGTAAGAATTACAAGAGCAGAAAAGTCAAGCCCTGCATAAATGATTCTGTCATCTTATTCCATATGAGGTGAATAGAGAGAATCAGGGAGTTTAAAATGTCTGCACAACAACAATTTCATTAAAAAAAAAAAAAAAAAAAAAAAAAAAAAAAAACAAAAACCTTGGTTCATCAGGGAAATGAGAGAATGGTACATTGGAGGCTACTGTGGACCGGGTAAGTCTTAGAGTTAGGGTTAATGGCATTAGGTAACAATAATGAAGGAGAGAGAAATAGCGATTATGAAAGAGTAGAGTTATTGGTAATAAGAAGTACAAACTTATTTGAAAATCACAGTGAGCTCATAAACAAAAGACAGTAATTGTTCTAAGTTTATATGCAAGTAAATAGAACAATGAAGGATAAAACAATAAATCCACGGGAGTCTGTTTAAGAAGTATTAGGGAAATTTATTAAGGTAAATTGAGGAAATACACTCACAAATACATAACAGAGTAGACAACTGAAGTCATCCCCTGATCTGACTAGGAGCAAATCCACTTCATAGGCAGGAGTATTGAGAAGGGGCATGTGACCCTTCCCCGCCTCTTTTTAAGAGGTCACATACAATGGCAGGAAGCACCGCCTCCTTTGGGCCCTGTAGCCCAAGGCCATGGGCAGAGCAAACACCACTACAGAAGGAGATAAAAGGATGACATAGGAGCAAAGGCCAAGTATTACCACTCCAGAACTGCACGGAATCAATTTCTCTACCTTCTTCCAGATTCCAGGCCAAGCCTCTTGTGTGTCTGAGACAACATTCACAAATCTTATCTTGTATTCCTCACCATAAATTGCAAGTTAATCACTGAGTCTGCTATTGTAAGATTCATAATCTTGTCTTTTTATGTCCCATGCATCCGTGACAATTTTTCCCTTGGGACTGACTAACCCCGTGGCATCCTTACCGAACAGATTCTTTTCCATACATCTCTAAGCTGCTTTCTGGGTCTACAGTCTAAAATGCAAACATGAAATGTCTCTTTCATGCATAAATTAATTGTAAAATTTTCCTTATTTGAATTCCAAGCTCTCTTCTATGGTAAACAAAGTTCTTACCTGGATCAACCCACCCAGTCTCTTGCAAACCACATTAGACACTGGAAATCAAGGATAATTGAACTACTTGTAATTCTCAAAGTACACCTGTTCTTTCAAGCTTCTGCAGTCTTGTATATGTTAATAAATCAGGTGAAATTACTTCATCTTAGGATTCCTCCTGCCTTGCTAAGCAAGAATTAAAGGTCATTTTTGTATAATGGAGTAAATACATTGAATATTACACCCATTAACTATTTAAAGGCTCATCATTTAAACAAAATAATGTTCTGCTTAGAGAATTTGTTAAACTGTTCAAACTAGTGGCCACTGAACCTTTTCTAACCTGTGGCCCCTCATGACTATACCAGGAATGAATGTACACTGTTACCTGCTATAAAATTTTAATATTTCTTTAAAGAAAAGCAGTAGACCTCACACAAAATAAAAATTAACTAGGTGTTTTTGTTATTGTTGCTTTCCTTTAGTGGAAGTTTCATCCCTTGTAACATGCATAACTCAGTTTTTTGAGATAGTATTCACCATGAATACCAGGGGTGTTGAGCTTAGTTATTATGAAATGACCATTCATGTCATCTTCATCACACCATACAAAGCATAAGAGAAGAATTTAAGATGCCTAGTTGTATGCTATTATTCCTTAGCTATTTTGTTGAAAACAGCTATATTGAAATAAGATGCACAGCCCATAACATTTGCCCTCTTTAGGAGCACGTTCAGTAATGCTCAGTGGACTTGGAGTTACGCAGCCGCCATTGCCTCATCTCACGACAATGAACATGTCTGTTTTGGGCATGTCTTCACTTCTTTTTGGTATGCACCTATAAATGCAAGAGTTGAGTTACAGTAGAGAGGCTGTTTAGTGTTAGTATTTCTCATCAGAAATGCCATTCCACATCCTGACAACAGTTCCAACGTCAGTGTTTTCCACTGCAGCTGTTCTGGTATCTGAACAGTTTCCCATTGTAATTACTCCCCCTTGTTTCAGCTCCCTACTGAAGAAAAGACACGTTACAAGAGAAAAGGAAGATGTGTTTTTCTTGTCAAGAAGTTACATTTATTTAATATAAATAGTTGTTTCATGATTAGCTTTGTTTTGTAAAATGAGAAGTTTGCTATCTATGTGATGTTATATAAATTTAAGCATGGAGGGGAGATATCATTTTACTGATGTGGGGTTGTGATATGCCCAGCCAAAAGACATCTACAGCTGATGAAGTAAGGGAAGTTGAAGAAGATTCCAGCAGAGAGCAGAATTTTGGAATTAACATTATGTTGAATTAGTTCATATGATGGTTAGGAATCTGCAGCCATGGATCTGGGTGTATTTGAAAGTTAAGGTACTCTGAGAATAGTTTATTGGATGCTGCTCCTAACATTACTCATCATAACTCCGAGGCCTTGTAACAACGATCACTCTAAGTCAGTGATGGATGAGGGAGATGGTTGAACTATTAGATTTTTGTGGGCCTCCATATTAGTGCTAGAAGAGTATTTTTAGCTGGAAGCCAAGAGTCTTCTCTATGGGAACTATAGAACTAGTAGTGGCTAAGAATGGGGACGACCTTTTCTTTTCTTTTCTTTTTTTTTTTTTTTTTTTTTGAGTGTTACAAGCAGAGTGACTAAAGAAGAAGATGGAACCAGTTCATAGGTCACAGATCACCCAGGGAAACTTTTGTAAAAAGAGAGACATGGAAGATTGAGGGTAAAAAAGAGCATTTGGACAGTGGGGTCAGGATCTTCAATGACATGGTGGCATTTAAGTGCAGACCCTGAATATAAGAGAATGACTTTTCCTTCAAAATGTCCCAGAATGACTGATCATATCATACATACTGATTATATACACATACACGTGAAATATTGTGTAAATAATACAAAAATCATTAATAAGCAAACAATCCAATTCAAAAGGCTAAGAGACCCAAACAAGCACTTGAAATGAATATGTATATGCTTTGTCTATAAACGTTTGTAAGTGGACCTTCTCTCATCACTCATCGGGAAAATACATGATACAAACTACAGAATTATAACACATACCCACCTGAAATACAAGATAAGTTAAAAGCCTAAATTTCATCTAAACATGTGACTGCTCCTCTGCTGCAGGTGGAAGAGTAAGTGGACCTACCACTCCAGACCACACACAATGAGTAATCTGCATCTGAGTCCTGACAGGCACTACTTTATTATGGAGCATTGGTTAATAACATTTTTCCAAATTTCCCTTTGGAAAATAGAAAGATGTGATAGTTCATGAAAACTGACTTAAAATATACCTAGCATTTAGAAAATGATTGCTTTATGTCATCTGTTACTATAAGGATTACACTGGAATTTAAAAATTAAATTTTAAACTTGTATTGTAAAATAACAAAATATTCATAAAATCTAAAAAGTCATAAATTTTAGATCTTTAATTCAGTAAAATAAAAGAAACATATAATAAATAACCTCTTTGGTACTTAGAACTTTTTCTTATGTTTCTGTAACTAAATTAGATATGTCAAGTGACATGCTACTTTAATATTTAAATAGATATAATTAAAAATATTTCCATGTATTGTGAATTATTATGAGGATTGGCTACATAATGTTTCTAACTAAGCACATCTAAAGTATGCACTGTTTGTGGCTACCTCCTTGCCTAGTCCTTATTTAGTTATAAGTAACCCTTTAGTGGATGTCTTCAGAAAGAACACACTCTCCTGACTTCTAACCACCAGTACAAAGTATCACTGTCACACCCTGTTTCGTCCTGTAAGTGATTATAATTTACAGAGATTTAGTTCTTTCTGTACTACAAACTCATCTGCAACACAAGGCATAATAGCTAGAATATTTGAAATAGACACCTTGTATTGACAGAAATAATACATTTTAAATTCTTAATTAGTTTCAACGATCATGTCATCTCCATTTAAACTTCTACATTTCACTGGAAGGCATAATCAAAGCAATATCCATCAACAAGAAGAGATGGCATATTAAAGAATATATATCTGGGCAGTGGTGGCGCACGCCTTTAATCCCAGCACTCGGGAGGCAGAGCCAGGGGGATCTCTGTGAGTTCAAGGCCAGCCTGGTCTACAGAGCGAGATCCAGGACAGGCACCAAAACTACATGGAAAAACCCTGTCTCAAAAAACAAAAACAAACAAACAAACAAAAAACAAAAAAAAGAAAGAAAAAAAAAGGAATTGCTATATCAAGCATTTTGTCTAATTTTAGACAATTGAGATATTCTTTCTGGTATTAATTATCACATTATGGTATCTTATTAAGTTTTAGTAGTGGAGTTTATACTAACGCCAACAAGATAAATAGTAAAACTTCTTAGATCACAGAAAGGGAAACAAAATTATTTGGGGAATTTGGGATCTATGAATATTCTTCGTCTTTGAGTCAAATGGTCTCGATTCCACCTCTCTTTCTTCTTCAGTGTTAACTCTGTAATGTGGCCAATTATGGTGTTACTGCAGCAGCTCTCTACGTAGTCCTACGTATAACACCCTCAGAGAACCATATGCCATATTAACTTCTCCTCTTCCGATCTCTCTCACTCTTCCACAATTTTAAGAATTCTAAATTATACATTGTAAATATGGTGATTACATCTTAAATAGCAGAGGGTATGTGAAGTCTTCCTTAGAGCATGTGTTAAACGAAGTCACTACTCCACAGAATGTCAGAAGGTCTGTTAGGGAGTGAATACGATATGCGAGTCTTCTTCACAGCTCGGTTATTATGGGATCTTTTTGCGTCTACCTATCACTTACCTCACACAAGTGAGAATTAATAATGACAAGCCCAATGCTGAGTATCAGCCGGTGATAGGAGATATACATCTGAATTCCCTTCAGTTCTGAAACTTGTGAACGGTCTGTAACTTTCTTCCCTCTGGGAGCTCTTGAACTTCCCTAGCTGTAGTGTGTGGTGGGGAGGTGTGAAGACTTGAATGAGGTTGGGGCTTGCTGCTCTGGGTGTCACGTTTTAGCTTTCTACTGTTTAGACTGCTTCACTCTTCCTTTCCACTTACCTCTTTCACCTTAAGCGATAGCCACTGAACTCATGTCTCGCCTTGAAATATTTTGCATAACCTACCTACAATTTGTACCCATGTAGTTTTCTTCTTCACTTTTTTTTTTTGTCAAAAGAATGGGGATAAAGTACAATGTCAGTACTCAATAAATGTTTCATCAGTGTCATTACTTAATATTCATTTAATTAATATTCATTATAGGTCAATTCATAATTGTCATCATGGTAATGATAGGCAAAAGGAATCTCATTTTTTTCTATATTTTGAAACTCTAAAAGATTCAGTTTCATAGTATTATTCATAATGGAAAGTTGCTTTGTATTTATTTAATTTTTAGATGGGTGATGTTAAATTGTAGCATTCAAATCCCAGTGAGCAGTACAGAGCACTAGAGTATTATGGTGTATATAAAATAGGCCTACATTTGTTTCTAGCTTGGCATATTCCTCATATACAATACTAAAATATGTATCATAGGAAAGGGGGCAACACAAAATGCCATTGTGTAATTATTACATCATCTATGCTGTGAGATCGACCATAATTCATTACATTGCCCTGGTTAGAGTAACGTTGCTACGTTCTGAGGAAATCATCTGTATGCTGATATGAGATAACACACACACACACACACACACACACACACACACACACACACACACACACAAGGATGTCATTTTTTAAGACAAGGGTCATTATCTATGTTGAGTTATATTTGTTTCTACCTAAAATCATAGAGTTCATTTTGGTGTTTATTTTTAATAGGACTATGACAATATTTCTGTAAGTTTCTATGATGGTTTCTCCTTAAAATATAGTAGTAGATACTGCAAGTTATAACTCTTTTTAAGGAAACAAACTGTGCCATGGAAAGTTTATCACAGCTCATAGAAAAGCCAAAACACAGTGCCAGAAAAATATAATTTGGAAGTTTGATGAAGATAAAATCTAATGGAAATCAAAAATCTGTACCCATACATAAACATATCAAAGGGATTTACAACCCTAACAAGATGAAAAACTTAAAATAAATTCAAATGAAACAAAAAACTCACGTGTGTTTGTGGTTCAAAAATAAGGATGTGGGATTGCATACTGATGAATGATTTAGGCTGTTCTACAAGTAATTGCCAACAATGTTTAAGGGAGGTCACAGAAGAATGCAATATGCAGCAGAAGCATGGGTAAATTCATACCAAAATTGACTGAGAACTAGAGGTTTCTGTCACAAAATGTCAACAATATGACAGTGGTTGTTTGTATTTTCCTAACCTTGGTTTTAGTAGCTTTAGAAAAGAATGAAAGATCCAAGTTTGGTAGTGTTTATCTAGAGAAACACTTTTGAGTTTTGCTTTTATGCCATCCTGAGATCACAATATGGCAGGGCTAGGCTTCGCCATGCATCTCATCAATACCACAACTGCCAGTGCAACGTGGAAGTCTTGTTCCTGCATTTTTATAACAATCGTTAATCTAGATGTTGAATGACGGCTTATGGCTAAAGTTCATTTTAGTATTGCCAAAACTAGTAATAATTCGGCAGCTACAGAACAAGGAGTAGCATATTGCATAGATTTTTATAGAGAGTGCATGTCTGAAGATTCACTGCATACAATGAAAGAAATAGCAGTTGCAATCTTTATTGATAAAGGACATTAACACAGGATTCTACTGCAAATTAACACAGTTGAAACATAGGACTAGAGGCTGAAGGATAAAGATGGAAAGGAGGAGAGAAAAAATAAGCCAAAGTGCACCATCATCGAGTAATACACAGTCAACATGGAGGGCAACTGATCCTCCCCAATGCATAGGAGTACTGAGAGTACACTGGATTCCAGGAGAATATCATTCAAGGGGAAGACATCATGCTATTCCTAAAAATAAGAAATAAAACTAAAGGGTTTGCTTATTTTTAAGTACACTGAGAAAAAAATCAAACTGAAAAAAGGAATCCGTGTCTTCAATTTGACTGATCTCCTTTGGACAATTCCTATATAATTCTTTTTTGCTTCATGAAATTATTCCAAAGTTACCTGGAAAGGAAAATGTACTCAAGCACATAAAATTGAAAAGAATAAAGAGGAAGACCTATTCTAAGAGTCCTAGCAATATTTTTATCTTGTTAAAGGTGCCTTGATTAAATAATGTGGACACATAGAATCATGTGTAATAATGAAATATATTATGTAACCTCATGTCACATTTACTAGGGCATCAGCCATGTTGAGATTATTGTGTAACTACATGGAACACTCAAAAGAAAATTAAATTCCATGTCATGTCTAACCTCAAATAATCCAAATGAATTAAATATTCAATTTCTTAATGAGACCACTATTATAGCCCCTTTTTTTCTAAACAAAAAAAAAAAAGAAAAAAAAGTGTTAAAATATAGGGCAAATCATAAAATAAAATAGTTTTAAATGGTAAATATTAAGATTTTCAAGTCAGGGTAAAAACTTACTGTGGTACACTATATCTAAAAGGAATCCTTCACAAAATTCATGTAATTGCTAAAATCGCCCATTGTCATCAAATGTGTGCCAAAGTGGCTGTTTTAGTAGGACATTGGCAAGGCAAACGTGCCACAAACTATGGCATGAAGATGCCCTGATAATTTAACTTCTCTATTATTTTTCTGCTTGTCCTTTCCTGGGGCGATTGTGGTGGGCAGGACGGACATCCTGATCTAATAACATCAGAAATTAATACTTTGTATTATTGTCATCTCTTAAGTTTAAGATGGTGAATGCAGCCTAAACCAGACTGTCTGAAAGCCGTTAGGCATAGAAGGATAGATTCCACCTAGCAAACGTAATCTGTGGATTTAATGTTTCTTTCGGAGAGAGGGGAGATCACAAAGGATTCATGTCCATGCCTTCTTCCACATTCAGTGTTGATTGTATGTTTCTTTTTTCTTTTTTACTTGAAACCTAAGGACAGATACATGTATATGTCAGTTGTTCCATACACTCTTTTTCATATAGTCCAGGGATCTCTAGCTCACTCCTATTTTTGTTGCCTAGGTCAACCTATGTTGCTGTTTACCCAGGAAGTGTGGTAATTCTGTTGGGGGCCTCTAGGCGCCCCCCCCTTGCAGTCAAATCCAGATGATAAAACCTGACACTTGAAGGTCTCCCTTCTTTTCCTCACAGTAGTTGGTTTTTGTTTGTTTAGTTTGCTTCGTCCAATGGACAAGAGCTAGGTTTATTTGGAAAGAGGGAGCCTCAAATGAGCTGTCTCCACTAGTCTGGCCAGTGGGAAAGCCTGTGGAGTGTTTTCTTAATTAGGGTGGTCCTTAGTTATATAAGAAAGCAGGCTGAGCAAGTCATGAGGAGCAAGGCAACATGCAGAGCTCTTCTGAGGCCTTTGCTTTAGTTCATGCACCCAAGTTTAGGCCTGGAGTTACTGCTCTGCCTTCCTTCAGCAATGGAATGTGCCATGAGAGTTGTAAGTTGAAATGAACCTTTTCATGCCCAAGTTGCTTTTGGTCATGGTGTTTTATCATAGCAAGAGAAACCTTAAAACACCCTCTCAAGAGTTGTAGCATTTCTAGCTTCATTTACCTCAGTTACACCAATCCTAAAGGAATGCTGCTCAGAAACCTTCTCCGGTCTTCTATAGTAAGCTTGCTCTATACCATCCACAAGTGTTTTTCAAATTATTTCCTTCGATTATTTTTCTTCCATACCTGTGGATTTTACTGTGTCTATGTGCCTCCCCTTTTCATTCTAGTATTCTCTACCTTCTCTCTTTCTGTGACTAATTATTTTTCTGAATTTATTACACCTATCAAAGCCTTTCCTATGTTTACACTGTAATTTAAATAGAAAAAACCAAAACCTCTGGCCATTCACCTTTCTTATTGGCACCATTGTGTGCTTGAGAGTCCAACCTCATAGAACAGCCATCATGTCTTGTGGGCAGAGGCATTTCCTGTGTTTGCACATGAGTCTGTCTCTTGACAGTTGCTTCAAGTGTACTCAGATGTGTTCCATTCTCATAGATTTGTCTTTTTTCCTTCTCAGTCCACATTATTCTTCCTTCTGACTATGAAATCTTTCTGACTCTTATTAAAGTAATTTGAATGTTTGAGGTAGGGTGGCACAGCAGTTGACCACAAAAGAGGGATTTGGCTGTATGTGATTATGAAGGAACGCAAGCTCTTTGGAGGGAAACAAGAAAGTCTTTCGAGAAAAGCAGAGAAGTAGAAACACAGACCAGTTGTTGAGAATGTGCTCAGAGGGACAGTTAGCCTTGGTCAGAACTTCACTGGGGAATTAGGGACAAAGAGTCATACCACAGAATTGCTCTGAACTACCTGAAGTTCAGGGTTAGACCTTTCTGACTACTGCAATAGATCATGGATGTCAGTGACCCATTTCATTGATCTCTGAAACCAGGGACATTTCTGGGAGAATCTGTTCCTGTGAACAAAGAATGATTCTCCAGAAAACAGGGCTGGGAGCTCTCAGTAGCTTCCGTGCTAGGTGTAGGTGCTTCCTGGAGGGAGCCACAGATGAGTGCTGGGCTCCCAAGGGACTTTACTAGAAATCCTTTCTAAATCCTCTGTGGTGTATCACATGTCAGAAACACTCTTCTTCCATGTTCCATTTGGTTCGTCTACCATACCCCTTTAATTTTAATTTTCCTTCTCCAAGCATGCTATAAAAATATGGTTGAATATGCATTTCATTATTAAAATACTAAAAACATTTTTATGTTAGAAAAGAACATGCCTCTATCTGTTTGTTATAGAGTTGTCCAACAGTTCATTTCATTATTTAGTTTCCAACAAGATACATCTAATGTCTGGGTGTAATTTATGCTAGAATATAAGCAAAACATAGATTCCTACCATATACATATGCATACACACACACTCACACACATGTACACACAAATATAATGTTATAGAATAAATATTCTTGAAAACTGAAAGGATTATTTACAAACTGATTGGAGTTTACTCCTAAAAAGCATATGGAAAACAGCAATTTATCCTACTGCTGACCCAAAATTTCCATTCAAAATCAGTGTATGTCTGTCTTTTTATAATGAATGTCCAATTCTAATAACAGAAGTAAGTTTTATAAAAATCTATTTCTAAATCCAATTTTTAAAACATAAGAGCTTGGAAAATGAATATATATTAATTTGTTGCACATAGATCTTTAAAATGTTGTTCTGATTTATGACATTGTTCTTTTTTAAATCCTAAATATTCATTTAAGGATAATTTACTTATTTGACACAATTTTATTGAAATGGACCATAACCCTTGTGTTAGTGAAGCATGAATAAATAGATTGTAGGTAGATTATTTTCATATGAATTCACACTCTTTTGTGGGAAGCATCACATGTCCCTCAGATTCCTTATGCATTTACTATTTTTACCGTGTTTTATATAATCTGAATGTGTGGTATGATATAATATGCATCGTTTAAAAAGGAATATATTCTTAGGTGGATACATATGTTCAGCTTAAAGAAAATATGGTATTGAAATAGCTTAAGCTAGGTTAAGTGGTTTGGGGTGTTTTATTAAAAGACAAAAATAGTTTGTACTTTTCTAAGTCCAGGAATTTTCAATCATTATTTCACAAGCTTTATAAGTGCAAATATTTATTTTAATATCCATATTTGTAAATGAGTCTAGGAGGTAAAAATGTTGCCTAAACACTTTAAAATTAAAATGATTTTGTGCACGAATACATTCAAGTTCATGATAATATCTTTATGGAGTTTTCAGAAGACAGTGATGTATTTAGAGGCTTACCCAAGCATTAAAGATATTTTAGGCACTGTCTAATAAATGCTTTTCAAAAACGTTTGTTTAGTCAGATTTCATAGTATAGTGCTTGTAGCTCCTACTACATGCCAAAGTTCCTACTCATGCTAAGTGGTTTGAACATAAACTGTGCATGCAGATCTCAAGTGGTAGTCGCTTAATAGATGCCAGCCACTCTTTATTGCTACCCTCTTTTATTTCAGTAACATTTTAATTAATTCACACTGATTGAATAAATGTACATTGAGACTTATTTCCTAATGAGGGCGCATTTAGAGGAAAGGTTCCGCATCATCCTGATATCCTGTGGGTAATTATATTCTAATTATATGGTCAGGGGAAAAGAGGCTATAACTCAGTACTGATATTGTTCGCTGGGCCCAATTAATTACAAGCACATAATGAAAGTTCATGATAAGGTTGACTGGCAGTCAGTGTAAATTTTTGACTCAATTCAATTGTACCTAAAGTGAACACAGAGCTGGACTTTAATCTGGTTAGAAAATGCTCTGGCATGAGATCAGTGGGTATTCAGATGGACAAAAGATCAGAACGGATTCTATCATACTCTGCCTTAAAGTTTTTTTCAAAGGATGATGAAAAGGAAAACTAGGCTCTGACTGTAAATAATATTATCAGTATTCTTTCATTATCTATACTGATCCGGAAAAGCAGTAAGAGAATTCTAGAACTAGCAGTATTTTATGAAGAGGAAGAGCAAGCCCAACAGACAGTGTATTAGATGTCTTATGGGTAGCAGATGATAGGTATTAATCTGTTAAGTCAGGTTTTGGAAGGTGGATTCTCTCCTCTCTCCTACTGCTTGGGCGTCATTCACTTTCTCTTCCATTAGACTCAACTGATACATATGCAGATGTTTCCATCAGACATTAATGTGTTGCTCTTGGATGCTTATTAGTAGCAGAAATAGTGAAGTAATCATAGGAAAAACCACCTCTCTGTGTGTGCATGTAGTGTGTGCAGGTGCATATGTATTCTTGTGAAACTTTTTAAATAAAAATTTTATTAGAATATTTAAAAGAACATGTTGAGAGCATAGAACAATGAACGATACCGAGATCAAAAGTAAAGTGAAACTCAATTAGGAGTAAAATATATAGAAATTCTTTTCCATTTTTAAAAAAATGAGGTCATAATATATCATTTCTGTTTTGCCTTTCCTCCTTTCAAACCTTCTTAAATACTCCCCCTGCTCTGCTTCCAAATGCACGGTCTATCTTTCGTTAATTGTTAATGTATGCATACATGTACATGTATATGGAAATATGTTCCTAAATACAACCTGCTCAGTTCATATAATGTTACTTGTTTATTTGTTTTCAGGGAGAAATATTTTTACGGCAAGGTCTTTACTTTCCTAGTGATTGCCAAGTATGCTAGGCTGCTTGGCCACTTAGTCCTAGGCATCTGCCTGTCTCCACCTTTGTGGGGCTGAGGTTAAAAATCACACGTCACCATGCCAGCTATTTTATGTGGATTCTGGAGTTGAAGTTTAGGTTCATAAATTTGCATGTCAAGTATTTTTCCAAATGATGTCCACAGCACAAGTAAAATAATTATGCCATTAAATTTCTGTAATACGAGCTTATAAAACTGACTTTGGTAGAGAGTGATTAGGCAAGAGACTGTCTTCTCCAATGGCATCTCACAGGTTATACCAACCATTCAGCCCCATGTCCAGAAGTCAAAGCCAGCAAGCAACAAACTCAGAGGCATTTTTGGAAATTCTTTGTCTTACAATGCGTGGTCAGAGCGTTTTCTTAACCTTGCAATCATTTTGTACGTATATTATGTTTTCCAGGTCTATGTTTTTATGGGATTCACGTGTGTGCAAACACATGTGGTTCTGCCTCTTTATGTGTTTCTTGTGCATTTTCTTTGGCTCTTTTTCTTTTGTTTCTTTGTTTTGTCCTGTTCTGGTTTGTTTTCTGTGTTATTTTCCTTATTGTGTTTTAGATGCCTGTTTGTTTTCTAACAAGAGAGAGAAAGAAGGAGTGTGGACAGAGATGGGAGGGGCCTGGGGAGGAACTGGGAGAAGTGGAAGGGGGGAACCATAACTAGAATAGAGTGTATGAAAAAAACGACTTTCAATAGAAGAAAACAGACTCTACTGTATATGGATTCTAAAGGTTTTATTTTTGATATTTACATTTTAATTGGATATAACAGTATTTATAGAAAATAAAAAATAATTTACAGTCCTTTGGACTCACACATTGCATTCAACTGGACTTTACTAAAAGACACCAGTATCAATAGAACCACTTAAAAATTGTGTTGTGAGTGTGTGTCTGAGTCTACACATGTGAGAGCCCACAAAATTATGAGGCTTAGATTATGAAACTGGAATATGAAAAGAAAGTTCATGAGAAGCTAAAATGTATTTTTTGCCCTGGTTACACCCCCAATGCGTTTCATTTTGATGTGTGAGTAAAACATAACTTTACCCCTCTGGCTTAGAATCTGTGCCCATTACGAGCAAATATTTTTCTTTATTCTGATTTTCTCTTTCTTTTATATTTTTATTTTTTCCTTTTACTGAAAATACTCTTATCACTCATTTTTTATGTCAGTGATATATGCTTGAATATAAAAGAAAGCACACAATTTAAAATAGTTTTATTTGTGCAGAATACCACTGCAGGAAAAGTGTGGTGAATTAATCCATATTGTCCTTTAAGAGTGCTTTGCTTTATTTATTTTTTCTGAATATTTTGAATTCTTCATTAACATTTAAAGATTTTTATTTTTTAATCACCCAGAAAGTAGAAACTTATTTACAGAAGTAACAGAAGTATGTGTGTCTCTGTGTCTGTCTCTCTCTAACTCTGTCTCTTTCTGTCTCTCTCTTTCTCTGTTTCTCTGTCTTCCTCTGTCTCTCTGTCAGTCTCCATCTCTGTCTCTGTCTCTCCGTCTCTCTCTCTCTCTCTCTCTCTCTCTCTCTCTCTCTCTCTCTCTCTGTGTGCGCGTGCGCGTGCGCGTGTGTGTGTGTGTGTGTGTGTTGTACTGAGAATCAAACCTGGACCTTAGTATGCTAGGCAACTTCATGACCGTTAAGCTACATCTTCAGCTCCAATAACTTAAAATTATTTTTCTGTTATTTGAATATTGAGAGCACTGGCCAGCAAAATGAGTTTCTGTTCATAACTCAAATTTTGGAAGCCAATCATTAAATTTTTAAAACATTGTTGCTCCTAATCTGAAAATAGGTTAGTTTGGTTCAATAAGAGAGTTAAATGAGATTTCCAATGTAAAAGCAACTTTCTAAAATTATGAATTTTCACATGTAAGTGTAGGCCTAATTTTGATAATTTTACTTTAGTCTTGAAGTAACTGATGACTCTATTAATGTGAGTACGGTGTCCCTATAATATTAACTGAAACCTCCAATAATCTCCACCAAAGATTTTTCTTTGTCCTGTGACAATTTGGATTAAATTGTCAATTTAAAATGATTACATATTAGAAAATACAAAGGCAAGAAATATCCTAATACGTACTTAAGAATAATAGGATTCTAAAATTTCTTTGATATTAAATTGAACTTAATAAGTGCCCTGAAGGCAAATGCATCTTTTAAACTAATTATCTGTTCTGTGTATTCTATTTAATATTAAAAAGATACTGATTAAATAAAATCAATCACATTCCTCTGTAGTCACATCTCTCATTGATTAAATAAAAATATACAGTTCCTGTATTAATTCTAATTAAAAATATATTACATAGAGAATTACATACTGAAGATAATTTTCAAAACTAAAACATTTATTCTTTTCATCTTCAATATTTAAAAATATGTATAGAAGAGAGGAAAAGCGGTAATATGATATCTGAATTTGTGTTTTGAGAAGTAGCAACTGATTTTTTTTTCTGCCTGAGGGGCAACTAGTGACACGTTAATTTAAGAGCCACCCTTTACCTACTCATTCTAATTGTAAGGATGCTCAGAGATGGGGCAATTTCATCACTTTCATTCTTCAAGTGTCTCTCAGGAGGTGGAGTACCACCTCCAATGTTCTCGGGGCTGGTGGCTTCCTGGTTTAGGTATTGATGTCTTCACCTGACCTGAGCTGGGCCTGCAGCTTTGCTGGCTTCTTTTTCCCATCCTTAGTTACCCTATTCCAATGTTCAGAGCAGTTCAGCCTGTTTCTTCACTATCTCCATCTCCACACCTCCCTGCCAAGCCCACACACTCTGAGTCCACAGCAGTGGCTAGCTAACATCCCTCTGGATCTAAGGAAGAGAGAGCCTTCATATCAGTATCCATAAACTACTAATTCAAGACAAGTGATAGCAAAGTGACAGAGGGGGTTTGAGTTCCCTTTACAGTAATTCTTTTGTTGCTTTAATGCCTGAACTATTGGGTTTTGTTTGTTTGTTTGTTTTTACCAGTGTGACATATAGCTTTGGCTTTTTACTTTAGATCTTAGCATTTAGACCCCCGTGAGGTTAACTGCACACATGTGTTTCTTAACCATCAGGCACTGGCATGGTATCAGCACAATGGGAAAAATGCAGTACCTGTCTGTGTCGACTCCACCTCATCTGAGTGTTCGTGGGAACTAGTTCGCTTTTACACTCCCACTTCCAACTCTCTCTGCTGTTCTTCTCCGGCAGCCCACTTACCTGTATTTCTTTATTTGGGGGAGAGAGCTCTAAGTCACCATGAAAACATTGCTTGTTCTCTCTCTCCTCTCTATGTATAGCCATTCCTTTTTCTAAACCTAGAAACTTCACTGCTTTTACCAGAATAACATACATTTTTTATTCTAATACCACTGAGGAAATAATCTAATGTATTTTTAAAACTAAGAATGGAAATATAGCACATAATTTATTTTCTCACAACTATACAATGCTTACCAAACATATTACAGTGAATCCTAGGAAATATTGAACTTATATTCAATCACTGCTATTATTTTTGTTATGTATTTATAAGTATTTCTTTATATGTGAAGCTGTAGAGATTCATTTTAATGCATTTCAGATGAATGCAATGCATTTATACATATAAATACTACAAAACATGTACTATGTATACCTATATATGCATAATCTATATTACTTATTAATTTACATTTTTACAGTAAATCACGTCTATTGTGATACAAAATCCCTAACTATTTCAGCAAGCACCTTCTACTATTAAGCATGATTTTCTGCATAATGAAATTACTATACTTATACCTAAGAAAATTAGTAGCAATTCCATATAATCACTTGTTATCCTGCTCATATTTAAGTGTGTGTGAATATCTGAAACATAGGTTTTATTGCTTTCATTTGTTTATTAAGCTGTTAGAGAAATGGGGTGTCATTTTGGACACTTGCATTGTATTTGGTTGTTATCCTGAACAATTTATAGAACTACAGCCACCTCAGTTAGCTAGAGGCTTGCTTCCTCATACAAGACAAAGGAGAATTGCTTTGCTAAGTTGGAAACCTCTTGAGATTCTGTCCAGGGTCTTTGAGAAAGGTCTCACTTTGGTTGCTCAAGAGTCTCACAATTCCTCGGCTCATGGCATAACACTGGATAAAGATCAATAGGAGATAGATCGGTAATGTGGCTGACACATAGCTTTGAACTGGCTTTGGTAGAAAGGAGCACATTTTGCTCATCATTCACTGGCTTACCTGTTCCATACACTGAGAGGATTGGAAGTCGGGATTATTATTAGAATCAAGAATGTCTCAGTGAAAACTCAACCTATCCTTAAAATAACACAAATTACTTTTTTTATTTTTTCCTGTCAATGAGATATCTGACCAAAGTTCCTGTTTACAACCTGATGACTTTTTGATCAGAAATCTGTGGCAGTAGTGATTGCTACTCTTGTCATAGACGGGTCTTCTAAATAGAGCTGTAGTCTCTTCTCGTTGTAATTTCTTCTAGAACTCTCCTGGACACGTTTCAGCTGCATCAGATTCCTCTTTCTTTTATACTGCATAGCTCTGAGGGTGCCTGGGGTTACCCATCTTAGAAATGGGTATACATTTATTATTTATTTTTCATTTCCTGTTCTTCCTAGAGTTTTACTGGTTAAAAGAGTAAAACAGAATTCTGTGTGTCTGTTGTTTTTAAAGTCCACCATGGCAATCTAACATTATCTCATTATCTGGATCTTCCTTCACATGGCCTAGATCTGGGGAAATATAATTGTATGCATTTACGTAAGAAATTTAAGTTTGAAAACAGTAGGAAATTTTGTTCAGTATTTTGTGTGTGTGATAGCCAACTATCCTTGCAAATTGGTCTGTTCTATACTAAGTTCCACAGAAGTCAGGGTTGTAGGCTTTTGGAATTAGTTAATCTTCTCTTTGTTTCTTACACATATGTGAACCCACACACAGACACATATGCACACGTATTTCTCAGGTGACGCAGAAAGCCATGGCAGTGGTAGATAATGGAAGATATATTGTCATAAAGGCTAAAATTTTTGATTTAACCTAATCTTTTAAAACTACTTTCAAATAAAAAGGTGGTACTTATTTAATTATACATAAATTGTCTAGATTTATGAATAGTAATGGAATTTACTAATAGTAATGTTTCCATATTATGGCAAGGAGCAAATACCATTAGTTCTGCCTGCATCCAAAAGGGACAGTCTAGAGGAAGAGATGAGAGCATGCTGGAAAATGGAATGTTGGTATTGAGGAGAAAGATATAAAGTTGAGGGTATTGCTATATGAAGGTTTATGCCAGCTGAGAATGAGTTCTTTCACAAACAAAGGCATCTCTGGAGATTCCTTGTCTCATAATGTTGTGTCAGGACTTTCAAATTTTTTAAATATTTTTAATTGTTAATATGTTTACATACTTTTTCACCCTTCAGGTCCTTTGTGTATGTATTCTAGCTTCTGGTTTTGTGTTTTTATGGGATTCCTGAGTGTGTGTATAAGTGGGTCTCTGTGTCTATATATGTTTCTTACACTTTTTCTTGGGCTCTTTTCCTTCTGTTTGATTGTTTGGTCCTGTTCTGATGTGTATGTCTTTGTTTTGTTTTATTATTATTCCCTAGAAGCCTGTTTGTTTCCTTATGAGAGGCAGAGAGTAGGTAGACTTGAATGGGAGGGGAGGTGGGGAGACATTGGGAGGAGCAGAGGAGGGTAAATTATAATCTGGATATAACATATGAAAAAAAATCTGTTTTAGTGAAAAAAGAAAGGATTCTTAATGATTAAGCTAATGATTGAGTTGATATTAATAAAATTATCACTGTAATATTAGTGTGTTCACAAAGGCAGTGGAAGCCTGTGTAGTTGGCAGGAATGTTCATCAGTGTAGTCTGAAAAAATGAAGTCATCCTGTGGGTAAGTTATTTCACAATCTGACATATTCTGCTTTGAGCATTCCTTATTTAACGGAAAGATGCCCATTTATTTAATCCAGGGGAACAAAAAAATACACTGAAGAGACCGTGTTTCCAATTCATGTATCTCACAGATGTGTGGGTGGGTGGTTTTTATTGTCAACCTTGGTTTTTCGGCTTTTATATAAACTTCTCTTTCTCAGCAGACTATGCCCACTGGAGGAGTTTCAGTTCCTGAGGTATGTAAGAATATAAGGTAAATGTTATAACTGTTACAACTAAAAGTCATGATCATCTTAGATTGGTGCAAGGGATATTTTCAAAGATTCCGAATAATACAAGACATTAACACTTTAAAATTAATGCAATAATGTTAATTTTGATATTGGAAGTAAAATTCTTTGTATTTTCAATTATGAGATAGTCTTAGAGAATTTTCAATTTATATTTGTGACAAAAATTAGGATTATCAGAAATTGTGTCATAAAATATCTAGAGAAAAATTAAGTCACTTTGCAAAGAATATGAGCACTATACATCGTATTCACATATGAAATTCTCAATATCAATGGAAGGACATGACAAAAAATTCTAATCACCTCCACTCTTTGAGACCATTAGTATGCAGCACTTGATAATAATGTGCTGAGAAACTTTTACTCAATAGGAGCAGCCATCCCTCCCAAAGAGTGGCTAAGCAAGTATTATGCAGCATATGGCTTTGTTCGCAACTTCATTAGAGTACTATGAAGTCAAAAGTAAATGCCTTTTGTTTGGAAATAACTGTAAATACTGCCAAAGCTTTTAGTTAACTGTTTAATGAAATTTTATGTTTTGTCATTTAATTAATGAAACCAAACTTTGTTCTATGATAATATCCCATTCAATAGTTATTATCTCTATAGGAACTGCTAATTGGGGTTTTGCTTGTTTGTTTGTTTGTTTTTTAGCATGAAAATCAAATTTACCTCCTTGGGAATTAATTGTTTATAATATATGACTTCTACAAAGAAACACGTTTAATCAGAGAATGGTTTAATTGTAAAAGCCATACCTGTTCTCCCCTCCCGCCAACAAGTAGTTTTTTTTTTTTTATAGGATATGCTTCTAAGAATCATCATAAGTCAGTTTCAATGAGAAACTCACTAGAAAATGTACTTGAAGATTTTTTGAAAGAAATATGAAACAGTGTCTATAAGTAAATTGACTTCATTACTATCAATTTAATATAGAACAGAGATGCTAGATTATATGCTGAAGTGACAGACAATTTAAATAGTTGATTTATTGCTTTCAGAAGGGTGAGAGAATTGGTTTCACATCTTCAGGTCCCTGACTTTATTCCTGACCTTCCCGTAGGTCTAGCAAGTGACAACAAACTAAAGTCTTCTTCATCTAGTTTGGTTCATCTAGAAAGGTACCATATTTGCCAAAAGTTGTGATTCAGGGCAATTGAAAAGAGTCAAAGTATCTGTTATTATGATAAGCTTTTTCAGTTTTAGAAAACAGAAATTTTATGTATTGTATTTTTTAAAGTCTTCCTATAGTATGTTTTATCTTCATAGTGAGATACAATGTTCTCTATAAAATTTAGTTTTTCCCTAACCCTCAAAAATTATTCTATATATTTTATTTTCATCCATTTTGTTCTATAATATCCTCAGACCCAGGTATGGATATATGCATGAGGGAATGCACACATGCTCACTCCATCTGCATCCTTAAGATCTATTCTATGGCATGACTTCTAACAAGTTACTGAAAATACATTTAAAGTATTAAGAAACACAAAGAAATTACATATATATTAAGCTTTTAACTTTTAAACTATTAATAACTGGTTACACATCTTACAAAAGACCCAGAACTTTCCCATGAGGCCATCTTCTAATGAACAACACACGGCATTTCTTGAATATAGCACAGTCTTGTCCCATGGCATTTTTAAAATGGTTGTTTTAAAGTATTACAAAAATTCAAGGCATCTGTGTGATTGTTTCGTTATTTTTATTGTTCATTCCCCAACACAGCTGTGTCTACATATAACTGGAACACTCCCACACACCTACATACAGTTTTCAAAATGGTTTCTTTCTAGAGCCTTCAAGCTAGTTTTTATAGCAACAAACCTCTCAATTTATATCCTAAAATTGAAACAGGGAATAATAATTAAATTTTAACTCCTCTTAAGAAAATAAGAAAGTTTACTTAAAACTGGCAGAACTTTTTGAGAATGCCGCGGGAGTCGCTATGTTGAACTTTGAACTTAGTTGACAGAGCCAATGAGGGTAAGTGTCCATGAGCTCTGTCTCCCGTCTTTAAGACACTTCAGATGGAAGGCTGTCGCCAGAAGGCAGCATGCTTGCAACAGGATGAACAAGCTCGTCAAGCTGATTTCCAGTTATACATACCATGGTGTTATTTTGTGATTGCGCGGTCATATGTTAGAATAAAGTAAAAATTCAATTACTTAGACATAGGTGTTCCCATTCTTTAAGTTTCTTCTTTCCACTTAGTTTTTTTTTTTTTTAATGGAAACACTGTACTATATATCCATCTCTGAAGTTATCTGGGGGTATACCAACCTTGTGTGAGATATATAAACCCACCACATCGAGTACACATCATGAAACATGCCTTCACGTTTAGGGCATGAGTACCACCTAGAGCTACTTTAAACTAGGCTGCAGTTTCTTCTGATTTGTGGTGTCCTCTCTTCCCAGGGATACACAATATCATAACAGCAATTTTCCAAGTTAGGAGGCCTTAGTAAGCAATGGCAGCACCACGAGTGCGTCTCACAGCACCGTTTATAACCGGGCACAGCCTCAGCAGCACGTGATGAACTCAGAGACAACATGTAGTAAGGCTTTCCTCATTCTTTCAAATTACCGCCACTTACTGAATTGCTATTTAGTACCAGTTCCTCCATTTTCTCTGTTTATCCTGGCAGAAATCCTCCCGCTTTTAAGGTGACTTTGCAGTGGGAAATAACGTGCCTAAGCTTGCACAAAGATAATCAACAAGGCATGGAATTGGGTCTAAACGCAATGCAAATGCCTTTGTCCAGAGTTACTTTTATTTAAGTAAATGCTTATTTAGATTGAGAAGAGGGGGCTGGGAAAACAGTTAGGTGTTTGGATAAAAGCATTTGCTCCTCTTGCAGAGGGTCCAGGTTCCATTGCCAGTATCCACACGGCAGCTCACAACCCTCTGTTCCACTCCTACCATGGGATCTCACACCCTTTTCTGACAACCTCCTCTGGCCTCCAAGGCACACACGTGGTACACAGACATATATGCAGGCAAGTCACTCATACAGATAAAATTAAAGAAATAAACCTAAAATTAAGAATTTAATAAGAAACGAGAATCAGATATCATTAGACTTTATGCCATTCCTTTTATTTGTGCTTAACTTTTATAATTAATTTTAATTAAGACTTCTGGCCAACAACTAAATTTTACTATCACTACCTAGGATTCCCAATAGATTTCGAGGCTTTGGCTTTCTTGAGGTAAATCTTGCCAGTAAAATATTTAAACTGTAGAGCAGGTTCCTCCCCATGGCAGATATAGCTGTGGAGCAGTTTTTTAGAGCTGATTTGTGTCTCGAAGCTGTTAAATTTGTGAGCCCTGATGTATGGAAAGGAGTCCTTAAATACCATAAACAAACACGCAAATGAAATAATGAGTTAAGATCACAGCATTTCTGGGTGGTTCCTGTGGCCTGTACCAGTCTCAGAAAGGGCTGTAATCCCATGCAGACCACTGGTGCTGTGGCAAGTTCTGGGATCCAAGTGATGGCTGCTGCTAACCATAGAGCGCCTTTCTTTGTGGCTTTGTATGAAGCCAAGTGCTCTGCTCTGCGGCTGGCTGGCTGTTTCTCATGCTGAGATTGCACAGAAAGGAGAAACTCCCGCGCTTGAGGCAATCATTGCTTGCTGCTCATAGTTATCGAGTGATCGATGGCAGCAGGCTTAAGTATTGTCATGAGCATCTCTTTTGAGGGAGCAGTTTTCACCAATGCACAAACACTACGCCTCTTAGAATCAGCATGGGACAGAAAGAGCTTGTTTATAAAGCATGTATTTAAAACGAGGTCTTTTTATTTCGTTTATTCCGTCATTCTGTTTTCTGTGAATGGTGCCTGGCTTTTCTGCTTGGTTATTATGATGATTATTCTCCTGGAATTCGAATACAATGCATTCCCCCGTTAAAATCTGTTGCGTGACTGGTGGAGTCCGAGACACAAAACATTGAATTCTGTGTTTAAAATATCTGCATACAAACACAAGTAGTTGATATTTGAAAATGCTCAAATATCAATAACTGTATTTTCTACATTGTGGTTAAATTTTCTATATCTTTCTTGGATTTTAGAGTTGTTCTTTTCAGTGTTTGAATAATCTCTATTGACTAAAGCAGTAATTTCCCCACTCTTTTTCATCTAGGATAATTTATCTGGCAGAAGGAAACTTGTCTTAACTTGTGGTTTACAGCTCAAAAAGTTGAACAAATGAAACTGCAGGTTAAAAGCCAAGGCCAGCCTGCTCTTGTTCTCATAGCATTTTCCTGTGTGATGTTAGGGAAAAAATGTGGGAAGCTCTTCCTGAAACCAAGTAGTTTTAACATTGGAAATTCACTTTCTTAATATCATAATGGAGTTTGCCAGGCAAGGTTAATGCACTCCTAGATTGGCAGGTGAAATGCTCTGGGTAGAATTTTTCAAGGATGTGTTTCCCCTCCTTGGCCTTCACAAGATAAGAAATAGAGTAAGGGTTTTCTAAGTGGACGTAAGACCCCGTGTCTAACTACCATCTTTGTTAACTTACGTTGCATCAAATACCACAAATATGTCAGAGAACTCCTAGGCAGGTTGGAAACAGATGTTACACAGAGGGGTATTGTAATAAGCAAACACTAGGGGAAATTAAATGATTCGATTCTCCTGACTTTTTACTTACAGTCTTGATTACTTTTCCAAATTCATCTAACTAACATTTATCCCCAAACCAAGAAATACCCTTGTTTTTCTTGATATATGTGTTTTTAAATTAATGTTTACCATTTTACTATTTGGTAAATTATACATGGAAATACACAAAAAAACAATATGTAGCTTTTTTGTAGTGTGGGCTAGAGAAGCTAGGCAAGTGCTCTAACACAAGTCATCACCTCCCAATCTACTGAAGATTTTGGAAATTGCTTCATAGATCATTTTTCTTGTAATTAGATCTCAAAAATAAAATTTCAACAGCTGAAAACTGAATTTTGAGTTTTAAGTTTTTTTAATGTTTCATAATTTTGTGTTCTACAGCATTTATTTATGTATTTAAAAAGAATATTTCTTTTAAAGCTATGTAAGAAGGTCCTTCCAAATTACAGAAAGTAAAATATCACATTAACAAGTATCTAGAGCTAATATGACATGTGTACGAGGAAGTGATTAGAAGTACATGGGCACTAAACCAGTAAAATGTCCGTGGCCAGACATTACTTATCAATTAGCAGATTGTTTCTTATTGAAACCAGATATTGCCCAAGAATTCTAAATGCAATGTTTAATGAACTTTAGACATTTTAGTGTTTAACCTTAGTTGCCACTCAATTCTTTATCTGTTTACGTTGACTTATCAGACAGTGATAAAGGTCTGTGTATATCAGTAGGACAACATTTTCTTCCATATAAGACTTTGAGTAAAATCCTCAGCACTGTGAAATTGGTATTGAAACACAGCTTAAAGAAATAGAGAAACCTTCTATCATCAGGTCAGAGACATGGATGTCGACACCAAATTTTCAAAATATCCAGAGCCAGTTTTCCACAGAGTGAAGAACAGTTGCAGAAGTCCTGAATTAAAAGGGTGGTTGCTGTCCTCAAGGGACAATGAGGATACCAAGGCAGCTGGATAGAGCAAAAGGAGGTGTGTCAGATTGTAGAATATTGACTATGGGAAGAAAAGATAAAAGGATATTGGTCCACTAGGTGATGATCACAAAAATGTAGGGAAAAAATGATAATATTATACTCGCTTAAGCCATTGGTGGGTAGTGTGTAGTTGTTCAACGAATGCTAGGTGTTTTTGGTACATACAGGGAGAGACTGAAAGGGCATTTGTATATAACAGCTAAGTTTTAGGATGAGACATCAATTGAAATTGTGCATTTAGACACCTTCATAAAAGTGAAGTTGAAGTTACCTTGGAAGCAAGTATGTACTGTCAGGATGATTGGTCAAGGTAGTGGCTTACTATAGATCCCAAAGTGGACCAAAGAATAAGCATAAGAGACTGAGACAGCACATAGTGAAGTATTTCAAGAGACATGAGGAGGAATGGTATCCTCAAAGCAGAGTGAGGCAAGAGTTCAAGAAGTAGAAAGACATTCACTCTGTCACAAGCTGTGGTTTAGGTAGAGGAAAACACCATTCAGTGTATCAATGAGAAGCTTATTGAATAAAAGCTGAGTAGAGGTAATAACTGATGATTGATTTAAAAAGAGTAAGAAAGAAGAAAAGAAGCAAACAATTCTTACTCTATATACATATTTACACACATTATATGCATATTTACTTGTTCTTCTGTTTATTTCATTATGAAGTTAGGAGGAACAGAAACTGAATTTCCCAGTACATAAATCTCTAATGTACATAGTAGCTTCAAAATTCATCATTCAGTTAGAAGTCATTTTCAATGTTGAATGTATTTATAAGTAATATTTTTAGTACTTAATCTCAAAACATTTAAATTTTAACTTATCTAATTGTGAATGAAAGTAATAAGTTTTAATAGTTCTTACATACCTTTAATAATGGGTGTCTCCGGCATTACAATTTTGGTTTTGTCCCCATGTTTTTTTTAACTGGTAGAATATTTTGATCATGGTGCTATAAAATATATTGAAAAAAAAAGCTTTTGTATTTTTCAGAACACATTCCAGATTAGCTATTTGGGCCCAAGTTTATGATCATGGAGGTCTTTCAAAATACTCCCTTTAACAAACCATTTCTGCCTCTTAATTTTAATGTAATTTGTCAAATATATTTTATATATTTTTTCTTTTTTACAGGAGAGACAGTCAACAGCTAAAAAGGAAAAAGGCAGCTCGCAGCAGCCCAATAAAGTGACAGATAAGAACAAAATGCAAAGAGCTAATTCTGTTACTATGGATGGACAAGGTTTGCAGGTAAGGCTTTCCAGAGTCCAAATTACAGTAGCATTCATATTTGTTACTTTCATATTCTTAGAAGGGCATATGTTCGGTTATCAACACATTCTCTCATCATTTATATTATCTCAGTAGACTTCTTCAGAACGATCATTATTAATTTATCAAAATGTCAGTCTTATACTTGATTGACAGAATGACATTCTGGGTAGATTAATCATTCATAATGTTATCTCCATTTAAAATAAAATTGGCAAAAAATCTGTGAATCTGAAAGTTAGAACTAATATATAACTTTATTATGTGCACATGTGTTATTTACACCTATTATCTGTCTCAATCCACTTATAAACACACACACACATACATACATGCATATGTACACACACATGCACACACTTTGTATAGGTCTAATTTTGAAGAGTTAATTGATTGTGAAATTACACCTTTAGGAAAGAAAAAACATGTATTCTGTGTAAACAATTTTCTTTTAAATAAAATAATAAAATGAGGTATTAAGTGAATATATCCATATTTCTACATTTTAAATTAAACTCAAACATCATATATATTTCTAGTTTAGACAAAGAGAAGTGGTTGAAATTTTTTTTATAAATCTGTTAATTATAACTATGTCCCCCAACATAAAAAATCCATCCTATCCACCCACATTATAAAATATTTTCTACAATAAATTTATTTAACTAATTTGCCAATGTTAATAAAAATAAGTATTTGTTAAAGTAAAAAACATCATTTTAGTCTATAGAATTGTATGATTATTTCATTTTCTCACCTATATGTTTCTCTGAATTGTACATTCTTTTCTTCTTAGTGTATCTGAAGTTTCAAACTTCTTAGCAACTGCCAACCACATGGATGACTGTGGCACACATTTACATACAACACATGTGATTCTAATACATATAATTTTAATCAAATTTAATTAGTGATTTTATCTTTTTAGTTGTTATTTTATTTGTGATACTAGGTATCGCATACTTCATATCCCATAAGTAGCACTGTTAAGAGTAAACAGAATATGTCTAATAATTGCTTGATAAAAATGTTGAAAAGTTCATGCAACTTAAATAATAATTGCTTACCTATTGATAATTTTTGTAATCTAATAAGATACATGACAAATAGAAACTCTTTCCTGAGTAACTAAACGTAAATCTAAAAAGAAATTTTGAAAAAAAGTTATTATATTCATGTATATAAAATTCAGTTATGAAATACTATGTCTGAGCATCATTTTTGGAAATCATATCCATGTGTTTAACAATATCACATGTGATTCATCTCAAATTTGAAATCTGTCCACAATTTTGATAGCAAAAATTTTACTGTGTGATCCCATAGAGTTTTGCCAAGCACCATCAACACTTAAATTTAAAACAAAAATTATAAAGACTGATAAGTTTAAATTGTTAATCACTCTGGATTAGTGCCTAAAAGCTCAATTTGTAAATTTAAGTGCATTAAACACATGCTTAGGTACATATTTCTCATCATGAAAAGCAAGCATAGATCATTTGCTAATGTTACAAGAACACAAGAACTATGGCACTATTCTACATAAATTTTGCATAGTTTAAATCTGTTTGATAATCCTCTCAACTAACTTGAGCTTGGTGTCATTATATACCTTATTACCATTTTAGAATCCATTGTTTTGATTCTCTGAATTTAACAGTTTCCCCATGTTCCTGCCAATAGTCAGTGACTGAGCCCAAGTCTGACTGAGGAATACCTTGGCTTACATCCTGTGGGTTTCACTCCTCCAATATCTTTTATCTTACTCAACAAATCCAGACGTGTGTCAGTGCCGAGCTTGTGAGCACTGTCTTCTTTGTGCAATTTTGTGTTGTGTCAAGGTCTAAGACAACGATTGGTAACTAGACAGTAATGTCTGTGCTCTCTGTTTCCTAAGATTAAGTAGTCAAATTTGAACATTCTCAGTTTAAAGCAAGAATTGAAAGGTATGTGCAGAGTATCATAAAGGTTTTATATGATGCAGTAATATAAGTTACATTTTAATAGTTATTAGAGACAAAGCTGAAATATTTAACCTTCTACAGACAGGGATAGTCATATTAAAATACAGATGATCAACATTTTTTACACTTGTGGTTCTATGACAATAATAAATTTTCATAACAATGTTGACATGTGAAATTATTAGCTGAAGTTGTCAGTTGGCAAATGCAGACATCAACTCAGACAAAACGGTAGCAAATAAAACGGTGAGTTTCAAAATTTTTTGAGTTTAAATTGGTGTATTATCCTTTACATAACTGAGTTCATATTGGATGTGGGAACTCACATAGTATTGAAGATAATGGAAAAATGGGAAAAAAATCCCTTAATTATTTTACGCAAAACAGAAAATATATTATGGCTGCATATCATTTTTGAAACAATACAATTATTGTTTTTTGAGGTAAGGTAAAAATATATACCAAAATAAATTAATTTTCTGTTAGGCTTAAAAGGTCTATGTCATGGAAAAGCATTGAGTTGCAGCCCAGTTTGCATATAACTCATTGACAGGAGAGGTCTACACTGCTTAAAGAAGATTAATCATAGTTAGGCACATTCATCTTCCTCCTTTTCAGCTAACCAGTATAATGATCAGGATTATTATTTCTAATTAGAGGAAGTAATAGATCATGCATAACCCTAGGATGAGTCTCATTAATTAACCCAAGTCCTAGGGGACTTCAGAGAGCAGTGGCCTGGCACTCTGTCTTTGTCATAGCGACACCATAGGTTTACACTTCAAACACAATATCAAAGGTAATGGAAATGTCAGTTTTTAACATACGAGAACTTCAGTAATAATGAGGGTAATCCTAAGTGAGCAAATAAGGAAAAAACAATAATTGGTTAAACTTTATTATGAGATGTTTATCTTGATCATAAATATTAGGTAAAATTTCTGAATCAAAACATCATTGGAGAATGAAAGAATCCAGCTTGTAAGACTTCAACTCTATGACAAAGTGATGTTAATACTTAATATCTAAATCCAAACGGATGTGTTCTTCCACACAATTCATTTACCCTGTTATCCATTAAAACTTTGTGTTTTATAATCACCAATAAACTGAAGATAAACACATGCACCATGACAACTACCTAGTATGTATACAAGTCAGTTTATTTCCTTGATCAGTGTGTATAATGCCTTAATCTTATTGACTCATTTCTAATTAGTTCTTTATAGTCATTCTAACTCCACGTTTCTGTGCAAAGTTATTGGTGTATAGTTTTTAAGAACTACAACTTTTCAGTAGGGCACAGGGCAATGGTGGCACATGCACAATCCCAGCATTCAGGAGGCAGAGGCTGGCAGATCTCTGAGTTTGAGGTCAGCCTGGTTTATAGAGTGAGTTCCAGGACAGCCAGGACTACACACAGAAACTCCATCTTGGGGTAAAAAAAAGAACCACAACTTTTCACCATATATATGTTATATTATACATAATACACAAGACACAGAGCTGAGTAATACAAACACAGGGCAAAAGGTTGGGGGTGTATATAGTTAAAGAGACAGCCTGGAAGGTAATACATGGGTAACTGTTTCAAACTGACAAGATCATTAGCCATTTGGATTTATGGGCAATGTGTAACTCCAAGCACTGTCAAGAGTATGCCTTCCAAGCTTTAGGAACAGCAAGGACTTTAAGGCTAGAGAGAGACAGTCCACACAGAAAGTTACTACTTTAGAGAAGTAACAAGTACTACATGTTCTAAGTTCCGGAAAGCTTTTATGAGCACTTTGACTTTTGTTGTGAGCAGAAAAAGAATGTGGTTCACAGTATATTTTAAAGGTCTCACTCTTGTTAAGATTGGTTTATTAGAAAATTGGTTGTCCAGTGCATAACTACCATGAGCAATTAAAGGTTATAGGATTAAAGACTCACCATAGAGTTTTGTAGGTAGAGAAATGTTTTGAGAACAGAAGTAAAATAAGGACTAAATGGAATGCTTGTATGGAACTGGCAGTGACTAAAAATGGCAGAGTTGACATCAACTGAGAAGCTGAAGAGCTTGGGTGATTGCAGTTTGAGGAGAAATTCCTAATGCCAAAGAACTACCACCAAGTAGTCAGACAGACAGGTAAATCTGCAGTTCAGGGGAAAGAATGAGTATGATTTTGGAAGTAAAACATGTTCTCATGGTACTCAGAATGATCAAATAAGATGAGATTACTGAAGGCAGGAGCCTATGTAGGGAGATGCTGCATTGGATCCACAACCAGCTTAACTCCAGAAACCCACACTTTAAATTTACTGTACTAGACTGCTCCTATATAAGAATAAGGAAGACTTAAAATGATGAAATCTGTGCAGCATAGAGAGAGTCCAATATTAACAATCTCTTTATTCATGGTTTTTCACTACTTTGAGAAGACTCAGCGTGTCTCAGACATTTCAAGCACAGAGGCTGAGTGATGGACAACTGAGAGAATACCCAAATGTGGCTTTCATTGTTTTCACATGTTGTTCTACTCTACAATGCTCTTGTATGCCATGGGAATATGTGCCTTCAAGTGTGCATAGTTTAGGGAAAAAGAACAATTTTTTGATGGTTATTTCTTTTGTGTTGTCATCTCAACAAAACGTACTTGTATTTTAGCATCAATGAATGAGTTTTCAGATAACATACTTGTTTTTACTTTCTTTCAAAATGTTTTCATAACAATGATTTTTAACACTAATAGGACTTAAGACCCACTCAACTTGAGGGAAACCATTCCTGACATTGAAAAACTAGCCCACTACTCCTTGCTGGTGATGCCATGGATCTTGAAGGAGAACCAACAATGCCCACCTTTCTTAACCAGCATAATTCATAATAACAACCTAAGCATTTGTGCTTGTAGTCACAGATACACATAGCCCTCCTACATCACCAAGGAAACTCCTCTTTGCAATGCACAGTACAGAAAAACACAACCAATCAAAAGGCAGAGTTGTGGATCCCAGTCGTCACTGATATACCTACAAAACATTCCCACACCTAAGGTTCAGGGAACATTGCTGAAAAGGCGTCAAAAGCATTTAAAAGCAAGAGGATTAAGGAGTTTGCTGTAAGATTGTGTCTCCTCCTAATGACAGAAGCTACACCCATAAAGACTCACCAAAATGACAGCCTAAAACATGAGCTGAACAAGAACAATAAAAGTAGACATGCCAAAATGGATGGCAGAAGTCCCAGGGGGCCTCAACCCTACACAAAATCTTTGGGAAACTAAGGGAGGCTGACATTGTGAGAAATAATCTTCCTTAGGGAAGAGCACACCAGTTGGCATTCCAATACAAAATGGTGAGTTCTGAAAATATACACACAAGTAACATTAAACAGAATGAGCAGGTTGTATTTAGGATATGTATGTATATACATGTACATTAATGCTTATGATAACAGTTAAAATAAAGAGGCCATGAATTTGAAAGGGAGAAAGGAGGGGTATATGGGAGAGTTTGAAGGGAGGAAAGGGAAGGGTGAAATAATGTAATTATATTATAACCTCAAAAAAGTTCCTTGGTAAAGGATAAATTAGATGTAAGAAAGTAAATGAGCATAAACAACATTGATGCATGCCTGTTATGGAGCCCTTAGGTCCTTCTTATTTTACAAATTATCTTAACAATATACTTTAGGTAAAGGAAACTACTCCAAGGCTGAGGGTGAGATTCAGTTAGTAGAGTGCTCAGCTGATGTCCAGGAAGCTCTGGCTTGGATACCCAGCACTGATAAAATATAACGGTGGGGTATGCCTGTAATCCCTGATACAGGAGAATCAAGTTCAATCATCCTCTGCTAAATAGTGCTTTTGAGACCAGAATTTATCTCAAAGTAAAGAAAATAAGGGAAGGAAATGTGGCAAGGAGTGAGGGGGATAGAGCTATGGAGAGAGGGAAGAAATCAGGAGAGAAAAGGAAAACATATATACTAACCCAGAAGTACATTAACTTCTGAGTTTAATGACTGAATTGAATCAGTGCAAGAGAACATTTCTTCGGGTAGGCAATGCTAAAATAAAGAAATAAAGTACAATTTTAGCAATACATTTTTAGGTGGTTTGGTGTAAAAGCTCTTTTTATAGTTCTTGAAACATGTTTGTGAATATGAAATTGTTATAAGAATTTAAAAAACTTAGAAAATTTTAAAACAATTGTGCAATGTTTCCATAAAACTTTTATATCAGTCATGCCAAATTGTAGAAGCCAAGCCAAGTGTTTGTGTTCACTTCATCAGTACATATGATTTACATTATAATACAAATCAGTTGCTTTAGACTGAGTTCTGTGATGGGAAGAACATAATTTCACTGGACAGATCTCTCTGGAAATCAGGATGCAGATTTTGAATGAATTAATAGGTGAAGTACCACAGCTAATGATTCATGTTTTCCTTTATCGGAGATAATTTAAATTATGAAAATGAGTATTCCCATTATCTTAACTGAGGGTGGCATAATATAAGATAAAAAAGAGGTTTTTCCATGGTTTTGCTATCAAGTTTTAAATTTCTTTTTCTGAGGGAGTAGGTATATTAGTATGTTTGATAACCAATGAAGTGTTTCACTGTGCCTGACTCCATATGTATCTTGTGCTGAGCCCTCATGGGTCTTGCTTTCCTTTAGGTTATGCAGCATATAAAAAATTAAAAAGAATGACCCACAAGGCAGTGGTGTAGCCAAGATCACCATCTCTATTTTTGTCTCACTTACTTGGAGTGCAGGGGTAGGGTGTAGGAACAGCTCCACATTTTCATCCACAGTGGTGCTCAGTCTGTGGCATCCTCGAAGTCACCTTTAGGTCCTCTCAATTTCCAAGTCCCACTCTGGGTAGGAAGAAGAGGGGTTGATTCTCTTCTTCCTTTAGAGAGCACATGCTCCAGCCATCTTGTATTTGGATCCTGGGTCTGCAATGACAAAATGCCACAGATATGGCTTATGTTAAGACTTTTCTTCTCACCCAGATCAAGGTTTGAGGTGTCCAAGAGCATGGCACAGGCAAACTTATTGATTATGAGGTCTCTTCTTTGGGTTTATAGGCAGCAAGCAGCTCATTGTGTGTGCACATGTTCTTTCTGTGTGCCGGGAGAAATGGAGACAGGGGAATGCAATCCTAGCGACTGTCGGTGTTCTTCACCAGACGACACATGAGCATGTTTTTGACTTGTTACTTATTCTCTTACCTGACAAGTCGTTGGAAGCTCAATATCTTAAACATTCATCTATATTTGTACACACATGCATATGGACACACTCGGGTTCTGCAAGCATCAGAAGCCACCAAGATGAAAACAGTGTAGGGAAGATCACTCAACGCTATTCTTCCCATTCCTTTTCTCAGCAGAAAACGTCTGAACTTGTCAAACTTGACAAAGAGTAGACAGCATTGCAGGTCTTTGGCTCTCAAACCTAAGACTTCTGTCTACTTAGCACCCGCATTTACTCAAGCAGATAGGCCTTCTTTTTATAGAAGCAAAGGTTATCGCAATTTTAAAGCTTTTTCTCTGAGCATAGAAAAGGATGCCAGACTTGCCTGGAATAACATTTCTGGTCTGACAGACATTCTATGTTCCCTCCACACCTGAGCCTCACAGCCAGTGCTTCTTCACTGTCGGCACAGACTGAAGAGAAACAAGGGATTAGGTGGGTTAGTCAGCCTCTACCGAAGGAGCCCAGCTCCACCCTGACTGGTGGGATACACAGATGTCTTTGACATTGTCATATTTTATAAGCGCAGTGGTGTGGAGAGATGTGCTGCAGCCAACCTTACTCCTTCTCTAGTTCCATCTTGGACATTTGACTTTCTTGAATGGGAAACATCATCATTCTAAATTCTTCAAGTTCTCTGACATTTCTCTAAGTCGTTTTATTGATTTATCCATCTAACTAGACTCAAAATTATATATATATATATATATATATAATTTTGTGTTATTCTACAGAACACCATTGATTTTATGATATGTTCTGTGATGTATTTCTTAGTTCATAAAAGTATGGAAATTTGGAACTAAATTTTTAATAATCTTTGTTATAATTTATAATGACACTTATAAACATTTCAATAACTATTTCAGAAAAGTGTTTCAAAATATTTCAAGAGAATTCTGACCAAGAGTGAATTTTAAATATAAAATGATATAATAATTAACCATGTAAGAGGTTAAGAAAGAAAAAAAATCATTATGATAGATATTTGAATTTTTATTACTTTGCACAAACCCTAGTTTATGAGCTATGGAGATGGCTCAGTCAGGAAAGTAGTTGCCATACAAGAATGAGGACCTGAGTTCAGTTCCCCAGTACCCATCTAGAACACACAAGAGCAACACTTTACTGTTGTAATATGAACACTGTGGGTTCAGAGACAGGAAGGCCCCAGATCTTAACGGTCAATGAACTACAGACACTGAGAGATTTAGTCTCAAAAAATAAGATAGAGACGTGCTTGAAGAAGACATTTAACCTACACACACATAAACATATATACACACTCACACACATATGCTCATACACCTACATATGCACACACACATATATACATACTTATCCACACATACACACACAGTCTTATTTTGAAGTGCTCATGTTTAAAACCAATGAATAACAATGCAAATTAAGCTTAAAAATAAAATAAAATGAACGTATGTTATCATTTCTTTTTTTGCATAGGATAAATTTAAGGGTTCCAGTTTTGCAATATGAAGGAATGTAAAGGAATTTGTATGTAAGTCTTCAGATAGAGGTTTTATGTATTGATGTTTCCTCATTGTGGTTTTTGATGGGTAAAACTGACATCTATTTCATGCCATCAGGACCAAGGCTTTATGATAGTGGACACTTTATTCACATTAACTGAGCACATTTGTTACAGGGAGGAACAGAAAGTAACTACAGACCCTACAGCTCTCCTGCCCTTGATGACCCGGTTAGAGGTAAAATAGGACAGAAGGACCTTCATTCTCTTTATTAGGGAAAGTAAAACACAGAAAGACACAATGACTAACTTCAGAATTAGTTGGTTTACAATAGAAAAATGAAGACTATCCCATCCATCATTTACATTTAGCCTATGTGAAGATTATAACATTTCTTCCTTGCCCACACTCATTACAAAGATGCCATTTCACTTAAGATTTGGAGGAAGGAATATTTAAACTGATATCATTAGAGCAGACAGCAAGAAAGGGCATGATGTAATGAAATGATTGCTTTCAATTTTCACATTAAATATTTAAGGATCATCTCTAGAGGAGAAAAAACACCACATCAAGGATAACCTAATCTACTTCCTAACTTAATATTTAACGTGTCCTATTGGTTTCATCATTTTTTTGCTAAAATAGTTTTAATTTTGTTCAAAGCTCCATTTAAACATGATATCAATAGTCTTTGAATAATGGTGTTCCTACCCAGTATATGTTTATTGGTGTCTACCTAATAACAGTGAAATCAGACACAAGGTTTCTTTTCCACTCTACCTACAATGATCCCATGTTACCACCGCACTGGCACAATACCAGTATTGTATTCCTTCCTGGCCCACTTCTCTGCAGAGTCCAAATTTGTCCATGCGCTTGCTTGTAGAGGGAGTGTTCACTTCTTGCTAAATTAAAATTCCACCAGGAAGCCTTCTTGATCCATAGCAGAATAAATAGTGATGAAAGCAGCACAGTGAGAGATCCTTGCCCTCACCATTTACAGGAGGAGAGCAGCAGTTAGGAGACTGCTGCTTAGCAAACAGGCAGCGTTCACTAGGACTCTGTTTTCAAAATGAGGAAAAAAAAGTGTTGAGGCGAGATGATGTGAACTGAAGTACTAGGTCTGAAAGAGGCCCCCAAAGGGAGATGGATTCCACGTAGACTATCAGCTCTAAGTTAGGGGCACTGTGCAAAAAGAAGCTTTTCTATATGTAACAGGTTTCTTTGATCCCCTTAAACTGACTTATTGTTGCTAGTTTATGGAATGTTCCACAAACTGTAGCTGTTCTTTTTTCATCTCTTGCCTGTTATTCTGGCGGCTGCAGACACACTTTAAAGAAAGGCTCATGTCTGAGTGTGTTTTTCATAAGAGATCGCAGGTGTCCTCTTCCTATAGCACATACTAATAATTTCCCCCTTTTCCTTCTAGATCACTCCTGTTCCTGGTACACATCCACTTCTAGTTTTTGTCAATCCCAAAAGTGGTGGAAAGCAAGGAGAACGGTATGTTTTAAAAGTTGTGCCCCTTTTTCTATATCATAGAAGTCAAAAGATAAACTACATTCATGATGTAAACAACACTACTTCTCAATGGGTAGTAATTCGGGTGATGCTAGCTAACACCTATACATAACAGATTGATATCAATTATTTCTTTTTTATATTTGAAAATTTCATATAATGGCCTTTTGTAAGCATTTTAACTATCAGAGTTCATGAATCTTCATTTTTCTCTACCCCACGTATGACCCTTGCCTCTTAGCAAAGAGCTTGGTATATGACAAGGATTCATAAACAGTGTTGAGTGGAAACTGGTTTTCTAAGTGGTCAACAGGTGGACCCTAGGTGAATCACAGCCCTTACCAAGGAACAGAAATTATATACAACTACCAGGCAAAATATATTACTGTGATTTTCTGACTACATTTTAGAGTTCATGATACTGTGTTTCTAGGTGAAGCACAGTATATCTAATACAAATAAAAACAAACTACAATGTCAGGCATCTCAGTATTTATTCTAATCAAAAATACTAAATTTTTCTTTTGTAATGGATTAATAATTAAGCCATAGTATGTAACCAAATATGAAAAGCAAACCACTGAAAAGTATGTTCTAATATAGATGGGAATCACAAAATCAGCGACATCTGCCTTAACTCTCCTGGTTTATCATTTTTAATCTCATATATGAAAACAGGTAAAAGCAAACAATATGACTGTAGATCAGAGTCCATTGTTGTTTACAACAAATTAGAAAGATTTACATCCCAATAACAGGATTTTGAAAATTAATTTTCCTGCTGTCATTGAACTTTTTAGTTACTTTGATTAAATGAAGCTTGTTCTTTTATCTTCCAATAAAATATTATAAACTTTTCCTTTTTCAAAGCATGTAGCTATGTTCTACTCTGACAAATAGATAACTTAATAATCACTCAAAACTTTTAAGTTCTACAATATTTCATTGAAGAGATCAGTTACTTCAGTCATGAAAATAGAAATTAAATAATAATACAAAATTACTTTTTCTGACAAGCTTAATATATTACATGTACCTTTGTAATTCAATTTATTTCAGAACTAATTAAAACATTAAAATGGTAAATATTAATAGTTTGTCTTGTGGTATTTTTAACACATTGTTTATAATCAGGTTAAACATATCTCCTCAAATGCTTATCATTTCTTTGTGGTGAAAACTGAAAACTCATTTTTCTAGCCTAATGAAGTGCACATTATCTTTTGCTACTTAATTGGCAATAGCACATCAGAACATTTTGCTCCTATGTAACTGTACCATAGTGACCATTTATCAACCTTTCCACAGCTGCTTTCTCTCCATAATTATTACAGCCTTTGATAACTTACAATGTACTCTCACCGCCGAGATCATCCTGTTTATATTCCACAAGTGGGATCATGCTCTACTTATCTATCTTTGCATAGCTCATAGCACTTAGCATCTAGGTCTATCCATGGGGTGACAAAGCAACAGGCTTCCATGCTGTTAATTCACAGTGAATCTGTACCACACGCACTTTATCTACTCATAAGATGGTAGACATGTTGGTTGTTTCCAGTTCTTGTCTATTGTGAGCCATAGGGCAGTGCAGGTGCTTCTTGAACACATTATTTTAATGACTTTGGATACACCGTCTACTAGTGGATCAAACAGTAGTTCAGTCTTTATGATTTGGAAGTATGCCTCTACTCTTTCCAAAAAGAAATATGCCACTAATACCTACAGGTGAGGGATGCTTTTTATCCAAATCCTCATCAGTCTTTAATCATTTTAATACTAGCCACTCTTACTGAGGTCAGGTGATTTTTCATTATGGTTTTCACTTGTTCTTCCCTAAGGGTTTGCTCTTGTTTTGCTTTTCTTTTCTATATGTCCTATTGGCCATTCATAAGTCTTCTTTTGAGAAGGTCTATTTCGCTATATTTCTGATTTTAATCAAAATTTTTCCAATTTTTAAATTCATATGAATGCTGATATCAGCTCCTTATAAGTTGCGTATTTGGGGAATACTTTCTCCCATTCCATGGGTTATGTCCGTGTGTTGCAGAGATGTTTTTATCTATATTAACATGTCAATAAAGGCAGAATATTTTGTAGTCAGATTTTTCTTTGGGCCGCCAGCTTCCAAAAAACAACATGGTGACTTATTTTTAATTACAAAAGCTTGGCCTATAGCTTATGCTTGTTCCTAACTAGCTCCTACAACTTAAATTCACTCATATTTTTATTATTCTATGTTCTACCATATGGCTTTTACCTCTATCCCATTCTGTTTATCAGACTTGTTCTGTGTCTGGCTGGCTTCTCTGCCTCTCTTTTTCCCAGAGTCCTCTCTGTGTATGGAAGTCCCACCTATACTTCTTGCCTAGCTATTGACCACTTGACTCTTTTTTAAACTAATCAGAAGGTGCCTTGGAGAAGATATATCTTCATATGTACAAAAAGATTATTCCACAACAAGATTTAACACCCTTAATGGAAAAATAGTGAAGAAATTTGATATAGAAGAAATGAACTTGTGCATAGTACAATGTCATTCCTGAATACCTCCCTAATAACATCACAAGAAATGTAGGAAAGCTGAAAGCATCTGTTCTGAGGTCTGAAATTAGACAACCATGTCCACCTCATCACTACTGAATGCAGTCCTGGAAATCTGTGCAAAGCAATCGTGTAAGAGGAATCAATTAGGACATCCAAATTAGTAAAAAGAAAATCATAGAAAACACCAAGCACAAATCCAAAAATATGAGCATTTATACATAATCTCTGTTAAAAGGAAGATACAAATCACCACAAAGCATTAGTACTGTTGCTACAGGTCCATGGTGAATTATTTATAATGGAAATCAAGAAAGGAAACCCAAACAGCTATTGTGGTACAGTCCTGTGTTCCTGGCACTTAAGAGTATGAGCTAAATCTAGGTTGCATAGTAAGAGTTTTTCTAAGCTAACCTGACTCAATAGTGAAATACCTTCTCAACAACAATCAACATCATAGCTACAAAAATCAAATAAGTTACTAAAATACTTTAAATTCAGAAGGCAAAATTTCTGTAATGAAATTTGTAAAACCTTATTTAAATATCTGTTGGCAAAATAAAACATAGGTGTCTTCTCATTTTCATCATTTGGAGCAATCAATTTGGTGCCATATATATATATATATATATATATATATATATATACACACATATGTATGTATATATATATATATTACCCAAATGATTCTATAGGCTCAATATAATCTCTTGAAAATGCCATGGATATTCTTTTTCTTTTTCTTTTTTTTGAGAGAGGGTTTCTCTGTGTAGCTTCGAAGTCTGTCCTGGAACTCACTCTGTAGACCAGGCTGGCCTCGAACTCACAGAGATATGCCTCTTTCTACCTCCTGAGCCAAGGATATTCTTTAAAGACTAGAAAAAAATCTTAAGTTTATATCATCTCACAGGCAGAAAAAGAAAAGAGAAAGGAAGAGAGAAAGGATCAAGTACAACAAAATAGCTAAGGGAAAAAAAATCCAGAGGAATTATACAACTTGAATTCAAAATCTACCACAAAGCTATAATTATCAAACTGGCATTGAACTGGCTTAGACACACAGAGCACAACGAAAGAGAATAAAGAGTTTAGAAATAAATTTCTGCCTGGAGAGCCATCTGCTTTGGACAGGGGTGCAAGGATGTGCATTGGAGAAAGGCCAGTCTTTCCTGTAAGCAGCACTGGGAAACTTGAGCACCCAGCTGCAGAAGACTGCACCAGCTTTTTCACCCTTTCCAGTTATAACAATTACCCAAATCACATTGAAGACTTCACAAAATATGAAGCTGATAAAGGAAAATGTCTCAGCATGTTAACATTAGTAAGGGATTTTGGACAAGACTCCTCAAAACATAGAAAATGAAAGCAAAAGCATCATGAATATTTTGAAGACAAAATGTATACTGTCCACAAAGAATTAGACATAACTCTATTTTGGACACCAAGGATAAAGACTTAGTAGAAAAAATATAAAATATGCCTTTAAAGGAAACTATATTCTTCTACATTTAGTTTGATACCTTACACATTTTAGAGTGATCCTTAGCTTAATATGATGCTCCCAATTGGTAAGTACATATTTTCTTAAGAGCAAGTCATGTAGAAGTACTTTGAAGTCATAAGGATGTTAGTGAGGACAGTGATGCTGTGAGTGCTCTTACACTAGTCACATGTCTTTGTTATTTGTATGGTGACCTTGACTATTAAATGTCAAAGTAAGGGATCTTGAGGGCTTGTTTGGTGATACTAACAGGGAAGCCTAGCTACTACTCTACCCTTGACTGAAGACCAGTTCTCCACCAGGCAAGGGTTTCCTCTTTCACTGTGGGCACAGCCTAAGAAAGAATGAATATGGGATGGTAGGGGAAGAAAGGGACACCCTCCTAAAGAGCCACATCAGAAGAGTTAGCCCTAGTTATCAACGGGGTGACCTGACAAGAAGACCTGACAAGATCAAGCCAGCTAAACTTCTGGTATAGATGGTGGAAGAACTTGTGAGAACTACTCCTAAGTAGCTATTGTTAGCTGACAGCTGCTGGGGGTGGGGGGGGGGGGGGGGGGGTGGCATCATTCTCTTGAGGCTGTGATATTTGATAGGTTGCACATGATCCAGTGAATGGTTGCATCGCCATGCTCAGTTTGGGAGTACCAAATGGAGTTAGTGGGCAATTTTACAAAAGAATGAGAGGACCTGAAGGAGGAGGTAGGTGCATGGCTGACAATCTCTTTACTGATCCCAGGGATTGAGTCAGCAGATCTAGCTGATTAGGAGACATTGTCTTTTTCCTTACCATTGAATTCATTCCTTCTGAGGCTGTGCTCACACTGAAGAGGAAAACCTTGCCTCTCAGAGCAGAAATGCCCTTCAGTCAAGAGCACAACAGTCGCTAAGTGCCTCTGTTTGAAACTGTAAACAAGCTCTCAAGGCCACTTCTATTTATGTTTAATGGTCAAGTTCAACATATAAATGGCAAAGAAACATGCATATACTTAGGAGCTCTCAAAGCAACACTGTCCTCACTAATGAAACTAGTGAGTGGAAACAGGTGAGGGGTGAGTACGACCACGTTTCATTTTACACATGTGTAAAATTCTCAAAGAATAAAAGACTTGGCAAATAAAATGAAAAGATGTGTTAAAAGATAACTATTTAGAATGTAACCAATTTTCCTGTGAGAGGTTTCACAATAGAACTCCATACAGACATTTCCTTTTAATTTTTTTTTTCTTTTTTTAAACTTTGATGTTGGATAAATTGCAAAATGTCACAGAATTATATGTCCATACAAAGTTTCTTTTAATAAGCAACAGGTGTGAACATTTTCACATATCGTTTATTCAGACAGCTCCTACTAGGCACATCCGAACTCCACTAGTACCTTTTACCACTAGGGTAAAAGACATAAGGTCTAGTAATGGGGGCATGTCAACACACACTTTGCAAAACCACATGAAGAATGTTAACACAGAAAGGTTTAAAGTATGGTTGCTATGGAAGTTCAGAGGAGGAAATACCCATGAAAACTGAGAAATCTCAGAATAAGTACTCTTGTATTGGCTGTTACATAAATAGATGTTCGCCAGATGAATGAAGTAGAAAGTAGATTCGTGAAAGGGCATGTTGTCAACCAGGAGCATCTCACCAAGGATGGAGTCTAAGGGGAAGCTTAAGAGATGGGCTGTGGGCTCAAAGTGAAGATGTTTGAGTACTACCATGTGACTGACTAGTGGGTACAAATATCCAGGAGTGAGCTACCCTTCTCCCTTAGAAGGCAAAGGAGTGTTCTAATCTTTCTGTTCATGGACGTGGAAAGGAAAGTAACTGAGAATGATTCTAATGTCTTTGAGACACTATATAATATCATAAATTAAGGTAAAAAGGTTTGTTTGTTGGAGATTTAGAGATGGGGTAATAGATTGGTTTCTTTCAGAAAGTAAAGGATTTAAAATTTACATGTTGGAACACTTTGGCAGTTTAGTGAACTGAAATGTTCATGTGCAGCAACAAAGCTTATGTCATTTCCTTACAGGAATGTACATTATAAAGTATATAATCCTACTTTCCATATGGGATAATTCTTATCTTTATTACTTAGGTCCATTACACTATTAAGATCTGTGGAAAGAAGATACTCTTCTCATAGTAATCTATGAAGAGAATATATTTAAGAATTTTATGCTGGAATATTTTAAAATATTTGTTTAAATTCTAATTAATAAGAAAATGCTCAATGGAGGACTAGCATTTGCTGCATTATGGCAGCTTGAGCATCATTTCTTACTTCCAAGCTATATTATCTTTATGTCTGTGTCCCTTCTGTTGAGGACCACTAGTTCTTTGAGCATTATACATGTGATATTATAAAGGATGAATTCATAAAATATCTTTAAGTAGAAACCTGTACGCTTGTGACACTGAGGTGTGCAATGTTTCTGAAAAATTATTATTGGTTTTTACTAAAATCTGCCTTCCACATTTTCACATTTGTAGAATTTACAGAAAATTCCAGTATCTACTAAATCCTCGTCAGGTTTACAGTCTTTCTGGAAATGGACCAATGCCAGGGTAAGTAAGCATGAGGATAACTTCGTTATCATTGACTCACTTACTAGTCACTAATTAAATAACCGGTGTGATGCGCACAGAGAAGTCATTTAACTTCTGCAGAGGGATCAGTATGTGAACGAAGTAATAGGAAGTACATAAGAAGAGAAAATCCACATGATGTTCTGCAAAATAGCTAGCAAAGCACTTCAGGTTGGTGTCTGTTCTAAGTAGTGTAAACACTACTCATAATATCACACACACACACACACACACACACACACACACACACACACACAGAGAGAGCAAGAATTAAAGCTACTAAACCTTGTTTGAAGAATGGCTTTTACTTGTTTAATATTAAGTATAGATTTGTTACAGCCTGAAAAACCAAACTAATTAACAAAGACTAGAAGTCATAATATAATTTTCTTATTTATTATCTTCAGAATCTAATGAATACCACTCTCTTATAACATAGTTTATTATTAATAGGTAAGGCATACTGGAATAAAATTATATTTTCAACCTGAAACATGTACTATTGATGAAATAAATATAGACTGAACTAAATTATCATTAATTTGGCCTCATTAAGTTATTAATGTCATCCTCTTGCGGTGACCTCTTTTCTCTCTATCAGCATGGCAGCAAATATTAGACCACATAAAGCAGAGAGAAGCTGAATAAGCTTTTGTGTTCCCTGTAGAAACAAAAGAAAACACAAATGAGTAGAGTTTAAAATAAGTCCTGTAGGCTGTTTCCCAAGAACTAGAATTGAGTACTCAACGGTTTGTTCTTTAAAAACTGAATAAAATTTGTACCATGATAGTATATGTAAAAATAGTGTTAATAAAGCACAACTATCATAGTATCCCACAACTGCATCTGTCTTACACCTCTCACTGCTTGCCATCCGGGACAGATTTCCAAACACTGAGTAGTGTCTACAGGAGCCTCTTTGCCATCAGTGGCAGGGTTTGTCCTAGGACCGATTCCCCAAGGCTGCCTTGTCCAGTTTCATAACTGCCAGCTATGTTCACAGCTGTTCACAGGCAGCAAGTCTTCACAAATGACATCAAGGCCAAGAAAAAGTCCTGAGGCTGGCTCAGACACTTTCTGAATATCACGCTTTTCTTTGCTCTTGAGTCTTCTTTGTACTTCCTCGAAGTAGTTTATTCTGAGGGGTTGAGGAAAACCCTTTTGAATGTTTATCCACGCAACCTAACTGGCTCCTGGGTGGCCCAGCCTCTGTGTGCCTTCAGTGTCTCACTGTACAGAGAGGAATGAGTTAATGACTTACCAGGAGAGCTGGCATGTTAAGTGGGTCAATGTCTGCCAGACACATTTCTGCATAGTATGTCTTTAGTAAATGACACTCATCTGCAGCATTCTTGGGAGTAATATTAACTGATGGTTAATAATAATATGCTTATCTTGAATGTGTAAGTACATTGTAATAATATTGAGTTTTATAAGGGTTTTCTCATTTCAGTTCTTTTCAACTACATGAAGTATCACATGCTTGATTTCCTTTTTACATTTTATGGATCCTGATATTCTCCACTCCTTTTTATAGTAAATAAGAGAAAGTTTCCTATATCTATGTAATTGTAATACACCTTCACCACAGAGACTCCATTTAGGGAAAGTTACACCCCTGCTACTTCTTCTCCTTTGTAAATGCTGTGTTTGTTTATCTTGTACATATCCATTAAATAATTTATCTACATATCTGCCTGTTACATTCAATTATGTACATATTTATATTAATAGATGTTTTTATGTAACTTGGAAGATAGACTTAGTTTGCTATACAAATTTGTTATTATATTCTCCCTTGAAAGAACATAGGAGGACATTATTTCATTTGTATAGAAATTTACATTTCAGTTTTTCTAAGGGATGAATAAAAATCCGTAAGTTAATTATCATTTCCATTATTGACTATTTAGATGTGTTAGTTTTAAATTATCAAACATTACCAAATCCACTCTAAGAAAATGTTACTATAAACTTATGTATATTTTTGAAAGTATTTTGAAAAAAATTCACAGAATAAGTTGCAACAGGTTAAGGGTCTTGTTTGATAATATTTTAAGTCTTAAAGCTATTTCCTCCTAAATTTCTATGAAAAGTTTGAATTAAAATTAAAATTAAATTCCAATACAAGCATATAATGTGTATTTCGCATAACACTTTACAAATCGACTGTCTTTTGCAGTTTTTATATCTCTGTAATTTGATAGGTGAGAATACATTATTATCATTTCCGTGTGTATGTTTGATCAATTATACAATTTTCTCTTCCCTGTATCTACTTTGCTAACAACAGGTACACAGCCTCCTCGCTATAGGAAACCATGAAAAAATTGCAAAGTTGTTTATTGAATTGGGGAAAAATGGAGAAAGCAGAGGTTTCAGAACAAATAGGAGAGGACAGTTTAAGAAATCAAAATCCTAGAAGTACTAATAGTCCTGAGAAATCACATCTGATTGGTTTTGCTGCTCTCTGAAAAGCAAAAAAGGAGAGTGCAAACCTCCTAGCAGCATACACATCTATCGCACTGTAGTCTTGTCTAGCATGCAGCTGACAGTCTTGGCTACAGTTCTATTAAACTATCTAAATGAATTGTTTCCTCAAAGACAGTGAAAGAAAGTCCTGACAGTAAAAGGCTCTGCATGTCTCCAATAGTGACAATTAAAGTCACACACCCTCTGAGTGTTCTCTGGGAAACTCGGTAACGATAATTCTTTTTTCTCTTTTTTTTTTTAAATTGAGTCTCAGCATATGCAGATGCAAGGAGAAAAATTGAAACATACCTTCAAATACAAATTTGTTAAAATAATATTTCATTTTTAGAAAATACTTTTTATATAGCCCTTTCAAATAGATATGTAGTCAAACTATAGTAGAACAACATATTGTAATTTTAAGCAGAAGTTAAAAGAGAAAACCTTTAGCTGATAAACCCCTCCTCCCAGGAAATTTTGTGGGATGACTTGGAGGGAGTAAAGGAAGGGGAAAGATGATTTATTTAAATTATAATTTCAAAAAATAAAATAATAATAAGACACTTTTTTCCCCAAATTGGTCAATGTAACAAATGTATTAAGTGACGGGTCATGTTACTTTCCATTGCATTAATTGTCAGGGAAATTCAAGGAAGCTCAGCTTTCACAGTTATTGATTCACGGGAAGAACATGTATTGGATTTATTTTCTTTTAAATTGTAAAAATTCTTCTTACTACTTCAGTACACAGAACACTGAGTAATATTGTACTTTCTATTTTTACATTTTTCTTTACAACCAAATAATATTACATTGTGTTATTTCCTGTCTACTGTGAATAAACATGGGTGTGCAAGTTTCCTTGTGGTAGGGTATGGAGTTCCTGGGCTATATGTTCAAGAGTGGAATACTGAACCATAGTATAG
>CABHPP010139771.1:0-23041 GCA_902168425.1 Peromyscus attwateri | reverse complement strand
TTGTTGTTGTTGTTGCTGTTGTTTTCTAGTTTTAAGATAGAGTCTCACTTTGTAGCCAAGGTTGGCCGTACCTCACCTAGAGTCCAAGCTGGCCTCAAACTTACAGAAATCACCCTGCTCCAGCCTCTTGAGTGTTTGCATGACAGGCTTGGGCCATCACTCTTGGCTCTAAGGATGTCTTTCCCAATGAGAGGTCTATGCATGTGGGATGACTCATCCCTAACAGGCTTGAGGGCCAGCTGGCCCAAACCAGTAAAAAAGACACTTTCTGAGAGCCAACCTGGGTCTGCCTAAGAGCCTTAGCAACAGCAGCTGAGACATGATCTGGAGATGACCTGGACCAGTGAGAGACAGCCATTGTCACACCAGTAGATGCATACTCATCAGACCTTCCTCCAGGGTGGGGTGGAGGATAGATAAGGCTTGCCTCTTCCTGAGCTTGTTGTTTTGACATTCTCCCAGAGTCTTTGTGGTTTGACTCTGTGCCTACTTGGCCCCCTCACCCAAAGGGAACAACAGCACTGGGCCCTGCCACACATTCACTCCTACAGGATGAGCACTTCCTGGTTAAGAAGTCTTAACCTCGGCAGGGCGGCGGTGGTGGTGCACGCCTTTAATCCCAGCACTCGGGAGGCAGAGGCAGGCGGATCTCTGTGAGTTCGAGGCCAGCCTGGGCTACCAAGTGAGTTCCAGGAAAGGCGCAAAAACTACACAGAGAAACCCTGTCTCGAAAAAACCAAAAAAAAAGAAGTCTTAACCTCGGCAGGGCGGCGGTGTGGTAGTTTCCCAAAGGAATGGAAACATTAGAATACATATAGAATTAAGGGGGCATATTATTTTGTTTATTTCATTGTATTTATATATGCATGTAATGTATTTTGATCAAACCCACTGCCAATCCTCCCCTTCTAAGATTTCTCTCTCTCTCTCTCTCTCTCTCTCTCTCTCTCTCTCTCTCTCTCTCTCTCTCCTCTCTTGCTCTCTCACTCTCTTTCTCTTTAAGCCCACAAAGTCCACTTAATTAAGCCGCCAATAGGTAGATGGGTATAAGGCCATCTACTGGCACATGAGTAGCATTTTAGGTACTGTATCACTGAAGAAGACTTCCTCCCTCCACACCCCAACTCCAGCAGCCATCAATTGCCAATAGCTCTGAGCTTGGGTGGGATGTCATGAGCCTGTCCATTCTGGGATTTGGGCTGGCTTGATTCTGTGAAGGTCTTGTGCATGTGGTCACAACCATTGTGAGTTATGTGTTTAACAGCCTTGTCATGTCCACCAAACAGTGTTTGGTTGCAGACATCCACTACCTCTGGTTCTTACAATCTTCCCTCCCCTCATTCTGCAATGATTCCTGAGCCTTGTGGAGAGGGGGTATGATATAGGTGTCCCATTTAAAGCTGAGAAGTCAACGGTCTTGTATTCTCTGCATGCTTTCCAGTTGTGGATCTCTGTGTTAATCACCACCTATGGCCAAAAGAAGATTCTGTGCTTGGTTAGGTCATAGGCTTTAGGGAAGAAGCTAATGCTGTTATTCTGTAAAATGGACATGGTAATAAACTGACCCCTCAGTTCTTATCTTTATACCCATAGATTAGTGCATCTCTCATGCTGCAGCACAGAAGAAGTAAGCATGTGTGTGAGCCTCCTCCTTTTACCTTTCTGTTCCTTCTAGGGACTCCATCTATAAGACAGGGCTTTCTGCATTCAAGTTGGGTATTCTCGCCTCTATTTACTGGTACATCTAACAACGTTTCTGTGCAAACAGCCACACCTGGAAGGTATGTTTGGCTAGTTCTCTAGACGGCTCTCGATCCAGTCAGGCTGACAACCAGGATTAATCATCATGGAAGTGCTCATCCACCTGTCCTGTCTCCAGGACAAGCCCTGGCAGTTGCTTTTGGTAGTTCCTGTTTACGTCAACCCCCACCAGGAAACTCTCAGCACCACCGTAAGATGGGAACAGACCAGCTGTGCAGTGGGCCCTGAGTGGGTAACCTCTGCTAGGGCCACAACGTCCTTTATGGAAAAGACTCGTGGACATCTCTCCAGTGGCTGGGAATGGCTGAGTGTGGGGTGGAACCAGAGACACATTCATCTGCCTTAAAGGTGTCAAGAAGCAAGAGGGGAGAGAAGCATGTGTTTGTCTCTCAGGGGACAGTGGGTCAGGGTAACTATTGCCCGTAGAGACTGGAAACAACCTATTAAAGGTCTCTGTTTTTAGCGGTGGAGGGCTGAGGCACTGAGAGGGTTGTGCTTGCTGCTTGTTTTCTAAGCTTTGCTTTTTTGAAGGGTAATCACACCACCTGTTCTTGCTCTCTCCCACCCATCCGACAAGTCCAGATGGATGTTTCCACGAGTCTTTTCCATAAAGACAGTAAGTGTCCACCAGAAAACAGGAAGCAGAGACAGAATCTGGAGAGGACAAGAGCAGGAGAATAGTTGGGCAAATGTTTTGCCTATGTGCTATCTTTCTGCCGCTAGCTACAGGAGACCCACAGTCAAGCAAATTCTGTCATTAGTTCCTGTCTCTGTTTCAGAAATCAATATTAGGCGGTTCTTCTTGTGCACCTTGGACACCGCAGGCATGTCTGTCAACAGCGGTCTGTGCTCCCTGAGAGTGGCCATCAGAGGGCTCCCCCAGGGCTTTGGAAGAGATGGGAGACCAGTTCTTCTGTCTTGCCTGCCTTCATTTTTTTTTTTTAAAGAACACTTTCAAACAATTTGAAAAGGCTTCCGGCAGCTGCTGGGCTCTGTGTCTGGCTGGTTGCGCACAATCCGCTAGATAACCATCCCCTCTAGCAGGAATCTAGTTGTGTGTTCTGAAGCATGAAGTTGTTGCTTAAGGAGATGACAGGGTGGCCGAGCCAACCGGAGCAGGAAAGAGTTCTGATGACCAGGTGTCTGTGGGATATGATTCAGGTCCCTGTACTTTACTCTGTGGTAATAGTGTACTTGGCTTCTTGAATGTAGCTTACTCGTTAGTGTGGATGAAATAATAATGATAATAATCTTATTTTCATGCTTTGAAGTTCAAGCAAAATGCTTTTATGGCATTGCATTTTTGTAGGCTGGCCCCTGCTGAGTCAAGCTTCAGCTGAAATTGTGTCAGTGAGTCTAGGGAAAAAAAATCCTCTCATTCCCATTGTCTTATACTGTTTCCCTGAGTGGTGCATGGTAAAGAGACTATTGAGAAAAAGTATTTGGTAACAAAGTCTATGGAGGGAAAAGAGGGAGAATATAGAGGTTGGAGTGTTAGAAAAGCCATGGCCAGTCCCTAGTCCAGCCCCACAAACTATGGATGGATAGATGTAGGTGAGATCTCTGAAAGAGCTATTGTCTGTGGCTGAGAGTTGGGACCCAAGCAGTGTTCTTTATCTTCAGCTAACCTGGAGGATAGGGATGCAGTGGGTTACGGCGGAAGAAGACAGATAGTTCTGTTAACAGATTCAAATGTTAACTGGCTCAAATATTAAGTCTAGGCAACACTAGTCTAGGCAACATGTAAGTCATATTCAGTTACAATTGTCTAAGACTCACAAGTCATCTCTATTTTACTACAAAAAACAAACAAATAAACAAACAAAAACTGAGGTTCCAAAGGTCAGTGGTCCTGGATAGACAACACAAAGGTCGATCTAGACCATAGGTCTAAGTTTCCCACTTACAGGTACAGCACCCTTTCAGTTTTTGCATAATACCTCGCAAGTCATACAGTGCTGCACACTACAAAAAGGGAACTTTATATGTATTTCTGAAAATCAACCAGGACATCAGGGAGCTACCAGGGGAAATTCAAACTGGCAACTAAGCCCAGGTGTGTCACAAGCTCATGAAGAGATTGGAGCAAAAGGAGCTTACCTATGTAACTTTGTAAAATGGCGTTTTTGACTGGATACTGTAAGGCTACAGACCAATAACACTGCAAGGAGACACTGAATTGCAGATGGTAGATTTCTTTCTCCTTTCTCACAAAGATGTAAGCCAGCAATTCCAAAGCTACTTTATGTGTCTGCTACAGGTGAGCAAAAACCTTAGTGCATTTTAGTCAACAGGAGACAGGTTCTCAAAATCAGAGAAGGAGGTAAGGAAGGAAGGAGGGTGGCCGGGATGACCCCTGGAGTAGAATCAGATATGTCAGTATGAATATATGCACATATACATATAGACATATGACCATACATGCATATAGACATATATATGCATATATATGAAATATATAGGCTTATGTTGGTGAGTATGTGTACATATCTTTCACTGTTGTAACTATTAATACCAGAAGTAGTCATTAGCAAGTAGTATATTTAGCACCTAGATCTTGGTTTCCTTGCCACTGTCCTATAGAAGGAACCAGGGGACCTTGATGAATTTGTTGAGCACAGAGCTTAGAAAAGGAAAATGCTGGGCATGCTTAGAATATCTTGTAATAACAGAAATTAAGTAGGAGAGATGGAGCAGGAGGAGAAAGAGAAAGAAAGGGAGATAGTAAAATGAGACCTGAATGCCAAAAGAGACCCAGCACTCATCTCAAAGACTTCCCAGGAGACAAATTTGCAACAATTTGAGCAACAAAATAATTTCTTCAGGAATGTTATAACATAAAGCATTAAATAACTATCCATAAGTCCCTATTGGCACAAATGACTGAAAAGCAAATGGAAGACAAAGAGTAAGTCTGAAAAGACACTAAATAACACATGTAGATCCCCACCTTTATTTGGGTGGGGCTTAGTAACTTATTTCCGAATGATACAGTATAGAAGAAAGGGACCTGGGAAATGTAGTTCACACCAGCAGTGAGCGTTTGATGAATGGAGAGTCCTTTGGTATGAGTGACTGAAGGGACTCTAGCCAGCCTGGGTCTGGCAAACATGGCCTTGTCCTTCTTCCTATTCTTTCTGCCTTTCTAAAAACCATTAGATTTCATTCCTAAAACTAGTCATCAAGGTCTATTCTCTTATTTGGGCTACTTCCTCCTCCTGAGTCTGACTACCAAGGTCCAGGTATCAAAGTATTGAAGGCCAGCAATCAAAAGCCCCCTTTGGCTCACCTAATTAATACACCCAATTAAAATTAAACGCCTCATCCTGACACAAGGTTTCCCCTTTTACCTGTAAACCACCATTTTCCTATGGGCTACATCTGTCTCCTCTCTATCCAGAGACAGTCCTTTATCCCCCTCCAGGACAAATAACCCTGCCCCCTCTCCCATGTTCCCTTCCCCTTCTCCCTCATCCTCTATCTCCTGTCTTTGTCTCTTATTCCCTGCCCTCTGTCCCTCTGGGGCAAATAAACCTCCTTTGTGCTGAGACCCTGGTCTTGGGGTCCTGAGCTGACACCGATCTCTAAGAGTGATGAGCAGGGCCCCTTACTCCTTCCTGTGCTCTTCTCAAATCTGTCACTCCAGTAGGCTAACTGTGAAATGTCAGACAAACATGCATTGAGACATATTTCACAAAGTTACTGACACATAGTCCTTAGCCAGGAAGGTCATGAAAAACAGGACGAGAATGAGAAACAGTCACAGATTGGAGAAGACTAGGAAATCGTAAGGACTCAATGTGATAGGCTTTCCTGGACTGGATCCTGGAGCAGAAGAGCAAGACATTGGGTAGAAAAACTGCTGACATCCAAATAGAGTCTGCACTTGAGTTAGTGTATCTTACCAATACTTATTTCCTCCTTTTGAGAAGTGTGCTGTGGTTATGTAAGATGTTAACGTTCAGGAAAGCTGGGTGAAGACTACACATGAACATTTTGTTCTAACTTCGCAATTTTTCTGTAAAGCTAAATTCAAAGTTTAAAAAAAAAACTTTTTAAAAATAACTGAGAAGCCAAAGAATGAAGAGAACTGGATAACCACGTAGAATAAATAAGCAGAGAATCATGGAAAGTTGGATGGGAGACACAGCATTCCTCCAAGGGTTTACTCCTCCGGACAGTTGTGTGGGTCAGCTCGCTTGTGAACACTTTCCCACAGGGAGAGGCTGAAGTCTGTGAGTGTGGGGACATCAGAGACTACCCTCCAAAGTTTGAGATTTGAGAGACTGTGAATCCATACATGATGGAGTAAAGATTCTTAAATGGGGGGAGATGCTTTCAAAGAACAATTTACATGAATTTTAAAAATGGGCTAGTGATGCTTCCTTTTAATTACCCTTTTCTTCTATGAGAGGAAGGCTTTGTTATTACAAAAGCTGGGACTCTCGTTTATTGAAAATGATATGTTTGCAGCTTCTGCTGTGCGTATAGAAAAAGCTAGGAACCTTCTCGATCCTTTCAAAGTGTGATATCTACTTGTGTCTTCCTTTGAAGCATCTGGAGACAGTAGCCTAAAAAATAACTCAAATTTCTTCTAGGTTGATGGCATGCTAGAATATCGTTTGTTAGCTTCGTGTGTGCGTGTGCGTGTGCGTGTGTGTGTGTGTGTGTGTGTGTGTGTGTGTGTGTTAAGCACATCTCCTGACAGTCTCTATCATTTCCCCTCTGTGTGACAGTCTGAGCACCGTGGGTACCACACACTGGATTCCCTGGGAAACAGACTAAATGTTTCTTGGACTTGTATGTGCAAGTTTTCTGGGCATGTGCTTTTAGGATTAACAGCTCTGGATGGCAAGGAAAACATACATCAGCATTAAGAAGTCAAACTGTAACACAGTCATGACAGAGACCTCGGGCTCCTGCAGGCGATACTGAGGCTGTGGTGGCTCTGTACGAGAAGTTAAGCAGAGATAATGGGGTTCTACCCACAACTACTCCGTGGATAGATGCTAGGCATAGTCTAAACTTAATCAAGTAGCTCCCTTAAGCAGATGAAAATTACTGGGGAAGGATTTAGGTACGAGTTGTCGACAACCAAAGCCAGGAGCTAAAAGAATGTGTCCCTTGATCCTAAAAGGGACTCTCAGAAGCATATCAAAACATCCCACACAATCCTACCCTTGCACCATTTATAGACTTTCCCAGACGAACAGCTGCTCAGGCTTTGACTGGTTTCTTTTCAGGAAAAAAAAAAAAAAACGAAACCCTCACAATATTGTTTTGATTTGATTGTTGCAAAGTAACAGAGTTCTTTATGCGCTTTCATAACCCTTTGTTTGGGCTGTCGTTCCCCCCCCCCGTCCCCCCCCCCATGTCTCCTTGACCCATCCCGGTCTCTTTTTACCCTTCCATTCCTAACATTCCTCCCTTCTATGCCCAACCCTTCCTTAAAACCTCTCCCCCTCTCATGGTCCCCTTTCTGTTTCCTTGCACTATATGCACACACACACACACACACACACACACACACACACACACAGGAAGCTAGGCTCTGAATATGAGAGAAAACACGCGTTCTTTATGAGACTGGTTTGCCTCATTTAACGCGGTCGTTTGGATTCTTATGCATTCTTCCCTTTCTCTGTGGATAAGACGCCTGTGTGTACCACGGTCTACTACCCATTCATCTGCTGATGGGCATATAGGCTGACTCCATTCCCTTGGTACCGTGCATAGAGCAGCAATAAACTCAGATGTGCAGGTATCGCTGTGGTTGAATATGGAGTCCTTTAGGTATATCCACAGGAACTACACAGTTAGATGTTTTTAGTGTTTTGAGGAATCGCCACACTGATTTCCATGGTGACGGCACCTCTTCACACTGCCGCTAGCAGAGAGTGAAGGTTCCTTCCCCCCATTTCCCCGTCCTCACCAGCAGTCCCTGTCGTCTGTTTTCTTGATGACAGCCATTCTGTTAGATGAAATGGAACCTCAAAGCAGTTTTAGTTTGCATTTCTCTTCCAACTAAGGATGCTGAACACTTTAACAATTTTTTTTTTCATTTCTGTTTTTGAGAACCATCTGCTGAACTCATTGGCTCATTTGTTGTTTGGCACCTTTGTTTATTTTTGGTGTTTAAATTTTGCAGTTCTTTAAAAAAAATTTTTTTTGCAGCTCTTTATATAATATAGATATTAACCCAGGTCTGAAGCATAGTTGGCAATTATTTTCTCCCACTGTGTAGGCTATCTGTTTACTTAGCCAACAGTTTCTTTGCAGGAACTTGTAATTTCATGTAATCCCATTTGTAAACTCTTGGTATTGTTTCCTGTGCATTTGGGATTCTGTTTAGGAAGTTATTGCTTATGGGCTCCTTTTTCCCAGTGTATGTATTTGACTCTTTTGTCGAGATTAGGTGGTAGCTACAGCTCTGTGGGCTAATTCTGGATTTCCCATTTTCTTCCATTGGTCAGCACGTCTGATTTTGTTTGGTTGCTGCCAGTATGACGTTATCTTTGTTACTGTGTGTACAGCCTGACGTCAGGCATTGTTACACTTCAAGCAATGTTCTTTCTCCTTAAAATTGCTTTAGCTAGCTTTGTTTTTCCATATTAATATTAGGACCTTTTTTTCTAGTTCTGTGAAGAATGTCATTGCCAATTTGATAGAGATTGCATTAAAGCTATAGATTACTAGTAAGTCTATTTTTACAATATTAATTCTACCAATCCAAAGTCATGAAAGTTTTTCCATCATTTAATGTGTTCTTCAGGTGTGTTTTTCTTTATAGAAGTCTATCACCTCTTAAGTTTATTCCTGAGTATTTTCAAAGCATATCACTATATCCAGCTTAAACCTCTTGGGAATAAGATATTTTTCCTAGTTTGTTTTTCATCAAGTTCATTGTTGATATTTATAAAAGTTGTTCCCGTTTTGTTCGTTGATTTTGTCTCTTGCAACTTTATGGAAAGTGTTTATCAGATCTAAAAGAGAAAATATGCAATGTGAAGTTAGTGAAATAAACTATAGCTCCCATCACTGTAGATGATTTCAAGGTCATGACTGATAATTTTCATTTCTTTCCTTTGCCAGTCATCCTATAATCCCTATACTCTCAGTAGGCATCTCTGATGACTCTACTGGTTAATAAGCCAGTCCTAATCCCTGAGTATTCTGAGACACTGATCACCATGCCTGCATAAAGGCATGGGTAATTTTTTATTGTATTTGCTATGAAAATTGGTCATAGGAACATGAAGAGATGCCCTGATGGAACACTTGTGTGCCAGAGTATTTCTTGTCCCCATTGTCTAATCTCAAGCTCTATACCAATGATGACTGCCAGGATAGTGACTCCTTTCCTTGCTTGTGGTTTCATGGCATAAAGAATACGAAGTGACTGGGGGTAGTGGTTATCTTACAGTTCAGAAGGATTCTCACTATTTCCCCTGGTAGAAATGATCACTCATTCCAGAACCAGCAACTGTAGACTTACAAAGCTTAGAACTGCAGAGACAGATAGGAGAACATCTCTAGATCATTGAGAGTAATATGATGCGTGAATTCTTACACATGTTCCTGGGTGCATAGAATATTGTTGATTTCTGTGTATTGTATCATGGAGGCTGACATCCATTCTGTTAGGGTATCTTCTCCAGGATTATCAAAGGGTTCTTCCTTGTCAAAAACACATTTCAGGGGCTCAGGATATGGCCTAGTATGTAAGAGTATTTGCTCTGCAAACACAAGGACCTGAATTCAAATCCCTAACACTCATACAAAAGCTGAGCATGGTTACATGTGCCCACACCTCCAGCATTGGCTGGAGATAGATAGATCCCAAGAACTCATTGGCCATCCAGCCTAGCCAAAAAGGTGTTCTTCCTGTCCACTGAGAGACTGTCTCGTGGCAATAAGGCAGAGAGTAATAGAGGAAGACATCTAATCCGGTGTCATGTACCGGCTTCAACATGGGTCCATCTGCACACTCACATATGTGCAACACACACACACACACACACACACACACACACACACACACACTAGTTGTTCCAGAAACCCACAACTATGAAGTGTCAGGAATTAAACACCATAGTAGACCCTGTTATTCATGTATACACTGCTGCTCCTCCTTTGTAAGAAATGAGTTTCACAGTCTAATGTTCAATCTTGTGTTTATAAATCAGACACTGTAAGACAAACTCATCCTCAGAAAGCATGCCAGCTTTAATAAAGATAAGTAGTGGCTTCGTTCAGAACGGAAGGGGTCAGGATAATCAACCGTGACCACATAGCTGGTTAGTCTCTTCACGGCAGAGACTCAGGGAATTATAGCCCAGACCTTTAAATACTACAGCCTTCAAGTGATAACATACCATTCCATGCCTAGTACAAATGTCTTTCCACAGTATGGTTCTTCCTTCCTTCTTTGCCCTTGTACTATTGTTGTTATACACTTGTGTGTGTGTGTGTGTGTGTGTGTGTGTGTGTGTGTAAAATCATAGACTGCATACTACACTGTTATTGTTTTGTTTAAACAACCAATAATGTTTTATTTAAGCAAGAAAAAGTCTATATTTAACATATCTTTCATTTCAAATTGCCTTCTAATGTCATTTTACTTTTGCCTTAACCTCTTTATATTTCCACTAATGCAAGTCTGTTGGGATGGATGATTTCAGTTTTTGTTTATCTAAATAATCTTTATTTTACCTTCATTTGAAAGTTATTTCTTTTGAAACATGGATTCCAGTTTTAAAGTTGTTAAGATTGTAGTTTTTCTCCCCCTTTGCGTGTGGTTAAAATGTTGCTCCATTGTCTTATTCCTGGCATTGATTCTAGTGAGAAATTAGCTGTTAGGCCTGACTTAGTTCCTTTATATGTGTCTTTATATTTAATTGTCTGATTTAAAATTTCCCTTTTCCTTTCTCTATCTTTCTGGAAGTCAATGTGCTAAATAAAGCAGGGACATGGTGAGTCCTCTGGCTATCTGTAAAATTCTAGACATCTTTGCATTTCCCAGGAGTAGCCACACTCATCTCTGCTGACTTCACAGGAGACAGAGCCTATATATCAGCTCCATGAAGGAGATTGGCACACAGTTAAACAGACTTCCTGCTGATGGTGTCATGACATGGAGATGACCTCAGTCAAGAAAGGCAAACCAAACCCAAAGAAGAAGGCAAGCTAACAACAAAAGTTATGCCAGAGACATAAACAGTGTATTTCTTTGTATTGATGATAATACACAGATCATAGGAAACAACCAAGATAATATGAGCAGTTCTGTTATCCTGACCACTTGCAGAAGACCATATAAACTTACACGTAGAAAATTATTGTATGATTCCCTGAGTATTTGTTTTAAAATTTAACAATTTTCTGGCTGCCCCAGTTGCAGGCCAGCAGGGAAGACTCCTGCAGGTAGGCCTCGCCACCAAAACCCCCATCAGACTCTGGCATCTACAAGGCCCACTCCGTACCCCAAACCCACTCATCCCCCTGTGACATCAGAGGCTTCCCGAGACACAGCATCTGCCAGCTCTAATTAGACCAAGAGCTCCATGGGACCAAGAGTGGCCCCCTGAGACACAGATACAGCAAGCAAAGATTGGACTGAGAGAAGCTCCCTCAGACATAGACACCTCCTATAGCTGTTGAAGGAAGAGATGGGTAGATGCATACAGCAACATAAAGAGCAATATGACACCACCAGAACCTAGCGGTTCCACAACAGTAAGACCCGAACATCACAACATAGAAGAAGCAGAAGAAAGCAACCTTAAAAAAACTTTATGAAGATGATACAGGGCCTTTAAACTGGAAATGAGAAACTCCCTTAAAGAAATTGAGGAAAAGAGAAACAAAAAAAAATGGAAAAAAATGAATAAATCCCTTAAAGAAAGCCAAGAAAACCAAGAAAAAACAATTAAACAGTTGAAGAAAACAGTTCAAGACCTGAAAATTAAAATAGAAGCAATGAAAAGACACAAACTGAGGGAATGCTGGAAGTAGAAACTCTGAGTAGATGAGCAGGTGCAAGCTACAGATGCAAGCATAACCAACAGCATATAGGAGATGAAAGAGAGAATCTCTGGTGTGGAGGATACAGTAGAGGAAATAGATTCATCAAAGAGAATACTAAAGCCAAAAATGTCATAACACAAAAAGTCCAGAAAATCTAAGACACCATGAAAAGGCCAAACCTAAGAATAATAGGGATAAAAGGAGAAGAATACCAACTCAAAGGCACAGAAAATATAATCAACAAAATTATAGAAGAAAACTTTCCCAGCTTAAAGAAGGAAATACCTATGAAAATACAAGAAGTTTACAGAACACCAAATAGACTAGACCCCCCCCCAAAAAAAAGTTCCCTTGAAACATGATAATCAAACCACTAAATATACAGAATAAAGAAAGAATATTAAGAGCAGCAAAGGAAAAAGGCCAAGTGACTTATAAAGACAGATCCATCAGAATAACACCCGAATTCTCAATGGAGACTATGAAAGCCATAAGGTTCTGGACAGATGTAATGTAGACACCAAGAGACCACGGATACCAGCCTAGACTACTATACCCAGCAAAACTTTTCATCACCATAGATGGAGTGTACAAGATATTCCAAGACAAAACCGGATTTAAACAATACCTATCCACAAATATAGTCCTACAGAAAGCACTAGAAGGAAAACTCAAAGGAAGTTAGATGCACCTGCAAAAACACAGGCAATAGATACCCCACAGCACCAAATCCCAAAGAAGGCAAATACATACATACTATCACCAAAAAAATGACAGGAATTAACAGTCACTGGTCATTAATATCCCTTAATATAAATGGACTCAATTCACCTATAAAAAGACATGGACTAACAGAATTGATACAAAACCAGGATCTATTCTTCTGCTGCATACAAGAAACACACTTCAACTTCAAAGACAGACACTACCTCAGAGTAAAAGGTTGGGAAAAGACTTTCTAATCAAATGGACTTAAGAAGTAAGCTGGTGTAGCTATCCTAATATCTAAAAAAAATAGACTTCAAACTAAAATCAATCAAAAGAGATTGGGAAGGATATGTACTCATCACAGGAAAAATCCACCAAGACGAAGTCTCAATTCTGAACATTTACACCCCAAATACAAGGGCACCAACATATGTAAGGGAAACAATAATAAAGTTTAAATTGTACCTCAAACCCCACACACTAATAGTGGGAGACTTCAATACCCCATTCTCACCAATGGACAGGTCTGCCAGACAGAAACAGAGAAATAAGAGATCTAACAGATGTTATGACTCAAATGGACTTAAATAGTTATCTACAGAACATTCTACCCTAACACAAAAGAATATATCTTATTCTCAGTGCTCCATGGAACTTTCTCTAAAATCGACCACATACTTGGTCACAAAGCATATCTTAACAGATACAAAAAAAAAATTGGAATAACCTCCTGTGTTTTATCGGACCACCATGGCTTAAAGTTAAATTTCAACAACAACAACAAAAATTACAGAAAGCCCACAATCTCATGGAAACTAAATAATGCTCAACTGAACCACCAATGGGTCAAAGAAAAAGTAGAGAAAGAAATTAAAGACTTCCTAGAATTCAATGAAAAGGAATGTACAACATACCCAAACTTACAGGACACTATGAACGCAATGCTAAGAGGAAAGTTCATAGCACTAAATGCCTACATAAAGAAGCTGGAGACATCTCACACTAGTGACTTAGCAGCACACCTGAAAGAAAGCTCTAGAACAAAAAGAATCAAACTCACCCAGGAGGAATAGATGCCAGGAAATAAAGAAATTGAGGGCTGAAATCAATAAAATAGAAACACAGAGAACAATACAAAGAATCAATGAAACAAAGAGTTGGTTCTTTGGGAAAATCAACAAGATAGACAAACCCTTATCCAAACTAACCAAAAGGCAGAGAGAGAACATCCAAATAAAATCAGAAATGAAAAGGGAGACATAACAACAGACAATGAGGAAATCCAGAGACTCATCAGGTCATACTTCAAAAACCTGTACTCCACAAAATTGGAAAATCTAAAAGAAATGGGCAATCTTTTGGATAGATACCACATACCAAAATTAAATCAAGACCAGATAAACAATTTAAATAGACCTATAGCCCCTAAGGAATAAAAACAGTCATTAAAAGTCTCCCAACCAAAAAAAGCCCAGGATCAGATGGTATCAGTGCAGAATTCTACCAGAATTTCAAAGAAGAGCTAGTACCAATACTCTTCAAATTGTTCCACACAATAGAAACAGAAGGAACATTGCCAAACTCTTTTTATAAGGCCACAGTTACCCTAATACCCGTACCACACAAAGACGCAGCAAAGAAAGAGAATTACAGACCAATCTCCCTCATAAACATTAATGCAAAAATATTCAATAAATACTGGTAAACCAAATCCAAGAACACATCAAAAAAATTATCCATCATGACCAAGTAGTAGGCTTCATCCCAGAGATGCAAGCATGGTTCAACATATGAAAATCTGTCAATGTAATACACCATATAAACAAACTGAAAGAAAAAAAAACACATGACCACCTCATTAGATGCTGAAAAGGCTTCAACGAAATCCATGATATAGGTCATGGAGAGATCAGGAATACAAGGAACATACCTAAACATAATAAAGGAAATTTACAGCAATCCAATAGCCAACACCAAATTAAATGGAGAGAAACTCACAGTGATTCCACTAAAATCAGGAACAAGACAAGGCTGTCCACTCTCCCCATATCTATTCAATATAGTACTCAAAGTTCTAGCTATAGCAATAAGACAACAAAAGGAGATAAAGGGGATACAAATTGGAAAGGGAGAAGTCAAACTTTCACTATTTACAGACAATATGATAGTATACATAAGTGAGCCCAAAAATTCTACCAGGGAAGTCCAACAGCTGATACACACCTTCAGTAATATGTCAGGATACAAGATTAACTAAAAAAAAAAAAATCAGTAGCTTTCCTATATACAAATGATAAATGGGCCAAGGAAGAAATCAGAGGAACATTACCCTTTACAATGGCCACAAATAATATAAAATACCTTGGGGTAACACCAACAAAGCAAGTGAAAGACCTGTATGACAAGAACTTTAAGAAAGAAATTGAAGAAGATATCAAAAAATGAAAAGATCTCCCATGCTCATAGATAGGTGCAATTAACATAGTAAAAATGGCAATCTTACCAAAACCAATCTACAGATTTAATACAGTCGCCATCAAAATCCCAACACAATTCTTCACAGACCTTGAAAGAACAATAGTCAAATTCATATGGAAAAATAAAAAACATAGAATAGCTAAAACAATCCTGTACAGTAAAGCAACTTCTGGAAGATCACCATCCCTGACCTCAAGTCTACTATAAAGCTATGGTAATAAAAACAGCTTGGTATTGCATGAAAACTGACATGTGGACCAATGGAATCAAACTGAAGACTCTGACATTAATCCACACACTATGAACACCTGTTTTTGACAAAGAAGCCAAAGCCGTACAATGGAAAGAAGGAAATATCTTCAACAAATGGTGCTGGCATAACTGGATGTCAACATGTAGAAGATTGCAAATAGATCCATATCTATTGCCATGCATACAACTCATGTCCAAGTAGATCAAAATCCTCAACATAAATCCAGTTACACTGAACCTGATAGAAGAGAAAGTAAGAAATAGACTTGAATGCATTGGCACAGGTGACAACTTCCTAAATATAGCACCAGTAGCAGAGACTGTGAGCAACAATTAATAAATGGGACCTCCTGAAACTGAGAAGCTTCTGTTAGGCAAAGGACATGGTAAATAAGACAAAATGACTTCCTACAGAATGGGAAAAGATCTTCACCAATCCCACATCTGACAGAGGAATAATTCCAAAATGTATAAAAAACTCAAGAAACTAGACATCAAAATATCAAACAATCCAATTAAAAAATGGGCTACAGAACTAAACAGAGAATTCTCAACAGAAGAATCTCAAATGGCTGAAAGACATTTAAGGAATTCATCAACATCCTTAGATATCAGGGAAATGCAAATCAAAATGACTCTGAGATACCATCTTATACCTGTCAGAATGGCTAAAATTAAAAACACTGATGACAGCGTATGTTGGAGAGGATATGGAGCAAGGGGAACACTCCTCCACTGTTGGTAGGAGTGCAAACTTGTATAGCCACTTTGGAAATAGTATGGCAGATTCTCAGAAAATTGGAAATCAATTTACGTCAAGACCCAGCTATACCACTCTTGGGCATATACCCAAGGAATGCTCAATAATACCACAAGGACATTTGCTTAACTATGTTCATAGCAGCATTATTCATAATAGCCAGAACCTGGAAACAACCTAGATGCCCCTCAACTGAAGAATGGATAAAGAAAATGTGCTACATATACACAATGGAGTACTACTCAGCGGTAAAAAAACAATGACATCATAAAATTTGCAGGCAAAAGGATGGAACTAGAAAATATCCTGAGTGAGGTAACTCAGACTCAGAAAGACAAACATGGCATGTACCCACTCATAAGTGGATACTAGATGTAATGAAAAAGATAGCCAGACTACAACCTACAGCTCCAGAGAAGCTAGATAATAAGCAGGACCCTGAGAGGGATGCATGGATCACCCTGAGAAGGGGAAGTAGATGAGATCTCCATGAGTAAACTGGGGGTGGGTGGGCAATAGAGGGTAGGGGATGGGGGATGAGAACATAAGGGAATGGAGTAGGAGAGCAATGAAAGAGAATTCCTTGATAGAGGGAGAGATCATGGGGATAGGGAGAAACCTGATGCTAGGGAAGTTCCTAGGAATCCACAAGAATGACCCCAACTTAGACTACTAGCAATAGTGGAGAGGGCGACTAAGCTGGTTTACTCCAGTAATCAGATTGATGAATACCTTAACTGTCATTATAGAGCCCTCATCCAATAACTGATGGAAGCAGATGAAGAGATCCACAGTCAAGCACTAGGCCAAGCTCCAGGAGTCCAGTCAAAGAGAGGGAAGAGGGATTCTATGAGCAAGGGGCATCAAGATCATGATGGGGAAACCTACAGAGACAACCGAACCAAGCTGGTGGGAACTCATGAACTTTAGAACAACAGCTGTAGAGCCTCCATGGGACTAGACTAGGTCCTCTGCATAGGTGAGACAGTTGTGTAGCTTGGTCTGCTTAAGAGGCCCCCTGGCAGTAAGATCAAGATCCATCCCTGGTGCATGAGTTGACTTTTTGGAGCCCATTACCTATGGTGGGACACCTTGCACAGCCTTAATGCAGGGGGAGGGGATTGGACCTGCCTCAACTGAATGTACCAGACTCTGCTAACTCCCCATGGGAGGCCTTACCTTGTTGGAGGAGGAGAATGGGGGGGGGGTTGGGTGGTGAAGGCTGGGGGAGGCAGGAAGAGGGAAGAGAGGGGCATCTGTGATTGGTATGTAAAATGAATAAAAAAGTTCTTAATAAATGAAATAAAATTTAACAATTTTCCAATCAAAATAAAAAAATAATTCTCTTTATCACTAGTTTTAACCAAATTGATTATAGTGTGCCCTGGAGAATTTCTGTTTGTGTTTTGTTGTTTTTGCTGTTAGTTTGTTTGGAGTCTGTTGAGATTCATGTATGTGTGGACTTATGCATTCATCAAATTTGGAAAATTGTGGGTTGTTATTTGTTGAAAATTATTTCCATGCACCTTTCTTACTCCTATGGGGACTCCAGTGTACCGTTAAGTCTTCATCTCAGCCACTGTAGAAGTATCATTGGTGTCTTTGTATCTTCTACACCTCTGTTTGATGTTGTCTTCACTCTGGCATTTGCTAGGTCCTATCTCATTCACGTCTGCTGCTCAGAAACCAACAGCCTTTTCCTCCTTGATGTCCAGTATCTTTAAAACTTGATTCAACTATTTCTTCTCTATTATCATATTTTTTTCTGATAGGGCAGCAAATCTAGTCCCTGCTAATACTTCTGGGCAGCAAGTTGAAATCCCAACTGGCTTCTTTTAAAAATTCCAATCTTCTATAAATGTAAATTTTGTGGTAAAACATGACCCATTAAATCCTTGGGACCTCAAGACAGATACTTATGGTTACCCACAATAATTAGCTATTATCATTTTTCCCTTGCTAACATAGCCTCAGTTTTGTTTGGATATGAATGTCCTGAGCCTCAGGGAATATAATAATTTGCTCTAAGCTATTGGAAAAGTCAATGTATTCAAGATATAGATATGTAACACCATGTGCTTGAGAATTTAGGGAAAATAGGTCTTCCCAGATACAGCAAAGAGCTGGAGATGGGGCAAAGCTTTGTTGTTGTTCTTCTTGCCCCTCCCCTATCTTCTACATTTCTATTTGACTGGACATAGTCAGTCTTCATTACAGCATCTGCTATGTTCCATCTCATTTGCTCCTGTTTCTCAGAAATCACTGGACTTTGCTCCTTGAGGTCCAATATCTTTAAAGATCATTGCTTCATCTATTTCTTCTGGGTTTTCACATTTGAGAGAAGATATGATGGCTGCATCTGTGCCAACCCACTTGCATCTCTGGCTAACAACCAAGAATAATGTCTAATACATAATAAAAGCAAGAAAAGCATAAGTTGATTCCTATATTAAGAGCCATTATTGGGTTCGCCTTCCTTTTCTAAATTATATGAGATAATATATATTACCAGTATTTAGGCCACTGCTTTTCCATGACTTGTAGCCAAATACAGCCTGCCTAAAACCTGCTTCTTTCATGGTTCATTCTCTTCACTTTTTAAATTTATTTGTTTGTTGTGTTTGGGTGTTTTGTCTGCACATTAGAAGAGGGCATGTGATCCCATGGGACTAAGTTATAGATAGTGTGAGCCTTTATCTGGGTTCTGGGGATTGAACTCAGGACTCCTGGAAGAGCATTTTCCTAAGGTTATCTGTTTGCATCCTTCTAGAGCAGCAAAGATAATGTTCTGGAAGTGAGAGTTGCCATCAGAGGGAGTGGAATCTCAGATTTCTTACTTGATGGTTTTTCAAAGGAATGGCATTATCTAGCCAAGATTGCAGGCAGAGAAACCCAGGAGATTTTCCTCTTACTGGCAGGGTTCTTTAACAGACTTAGGCTATAATAAAGATGTGCCCATAGAACAACCTGATGTGGGTGTCCTTAGAAGGAGAGAACTGTATTGTTCTGGAATGGAATACTAACTTCAAGTGGCTGTGATCCACAGGGACCAAAGCTGTAGCCAAAGCTACTTGAAATAATATTTATTAATATAGTTCTATCATAAATAATATATGATATTAATATGACTTTAAATAATTTATAATTCTAGATTTACATAATAAATAATATATAAATATGTAATCATTTCATGAAGTCATATGAAATTAGTAATCATGAAGGAAACTTAACCTATGAACACTCTACGGGAGAGAAAGGGTTACAAGTGGTCAGGCCGTAGTCAGTAATGCTTTGTATTATCTCTGCCAAGAGAAACACCAGCCTTCTGTAAATTATTTGACTTATATGTCTTATGACTGCAGAAAGTTAGCTAGGAAGAGACTTTTCTGTGCGTAGCCACCAAAAAGCTTCCATTGGTTTTATAATGTTGTTTTTTTTTCTAAAGGCCTCTAACCCATCAATAATTGAAGGACCACAAGAGAATTACTTACTAAAAATTAAGCAAGGCAAGCCATTGCCATTGACTCCCCCCTTCCATTTCTCTGGGGATTTGCTTCTATTGTGCCATCTAATCTTCCTGGGAGCCCTCTGTAGTAGACTTCATTATCCCCACTTTCTAGCTCAGTGCTCAATGAATAGGAGAAGTTAGGGTAGTGGTTCTCAACCTGTGGGCTGTGGCCCCTTTGGTGGTCAAATGACCCATTCACAGGGGTCACCTAAGACCATCGAAAATATCAGATATTTACATTACGATGCATAACAGTAGCAAAATTACAGTTATGAAGCAGCAACAAAAATAATGTTATGGTTGGGGTCACCACAACATGAGGAACTATTAAAGGGTCACAGCATTAGGAAGGCTGAGAACCCTTGGGTGAGGGAATTACCCAACTCACAGAGCTGCTATGGCAGGGACATTTTTTGGCTCTTCTGTAATTATTGCTTGCTTGTTTCCTTTGCAGTCACTATCTTGTCTGTCTTGAAGAAAACCTTGAATGCAGTTTTTCTCTGTGGATTAAGATTTGAGATATTCTCTCTATTCAAATTCAACGAAACTGAAGAGTCTCTGACTCTGCTGTGCACTCAGCACTGTGTTAGGCCCTCTCATGCAGGTGAGGTCATCTGTCCTTTGCAGTAAACCAATGAATCTATTGGGTATTTATATCTTCACTGTACAAAGCAGGAAACTGAGGCTCTGGAAAACTGAAGAAGCTTGCCCAAAGCCTTCGTTCAGGACAAGCTGAGTATTGAGAGTTAAAATGACAATTATCTCTCAGATTTCATCTCTGGCAAAGGAAATCTTTTGTTTTCATTTTTTAAATTTGTTTTTTAACCTCTTTTTATCTTTTCTTGTCCCATTTCCACTCCCATTGATCCCCTTCCTCTATCTAATGAGTCTTCCTCTACATTCATGTTTCTCTCTCTCTCTCTCGCTCTCTCTCTCTCTCTCTCTCTCTCTCTCTCTCTCTCTCTCTCTCTGTGTGTGTGTGTGTGTGTGTGTGTGTGTGTGTGTGTGTGTGTGTGTGTGTGTGTTATCCAGTTAGTTTGACTAAAGTTGCTTACAAGAGCATAGGTTAGGGATTATTCACGGAAGCATAGGCACCTTACCAGTGGCTGCACCACTGAAGATGCCTCTCCCATCCCAACTAAGCATCAACTAACTGCATATAAGTCCTCAGAGAGGGGCAGGGCCTTGTGAGCCTCTCCCAATGCGGGGGATGTTAATCCCAGGCTCTGGGTCTCCCTCAGGGAGCAAGCCCCTTTAGAGCAGTATTCTCTGACCTTCAGAAATATGAATAGCTTCCTTCTTAACAGGAAAGATAACGTTCCAGAAGTGGAGCCTGTTGTTGAAAGATTTGAGGGTATATTTTCTATTTCATAAGTTTTCAGTAGGCTGGTGCTATGAGCAGACTCGGGTACATCAGTAGCCAGGCCACTCAAGGCTCTTTAATAAACACTCATGTTCCCAAATCTCCCTGCTCTACTCTCCATAAAATATAGTTGGCTTAACGTCCCTATTCCTCAGAGAATAACGTGTGTGGAAATTGTACTCTGAGATCAGTCCTTCTGGGAAAGGTACAACCTGCTGAAGAGGTACTGAGAAAGGCTGAGACCATAAATGTTGATCCTACCCAGGAGAGTAAATATAAACTGCCTGCCTCTTCCAGGCTGAATCATAGCTTATCAAGCACACATTAAACCTTTAAGCTTATTTCTCTTAAGTAAGAATAAATCTAAGTTGACTATTCCAGCATATGTATTTGTTTTCCCTACACCGTCTATAAACCATGTCCAAGGTGAGGATTTATAAGCCTGAACAAAAACTAGCAAATTTCTGAGGATAACAGACAGCTATAACAGTTCATGACAAGACAGTCACAACAAAGGAAATGCTATGCATTAAGTGATTTTTCCCTGCAAATCCTTTATATGTACGTCAAGCTGTGTACCAGCACAGCGAAAGGGAATAAATCAAAGGCAATACCCACATAAGAAAGGGGTTTTAGGCAAATGCTATCCTCTATGCATAAATCAAACAAATAGTGATTGAAAACACCCAAAGGAACAGCACAGATTTCTATGGAGTTTTAGCAATAAAGTTATTTTTGCAAATTGTACCACAATTTACATTGATGAAACACTTTACAGTTATTTGCTTGTGAAATCTGAAGACATTCCTGGCCACTAGGTCAATATCATTAGTTATTATTTTTTTTAGCCAAGGTAACTGAAGCAAAGGTTTGTTAAGTAACTTTCCCAAGGTCACAAAGCCAGATGTGAGCTGGGCAAGGCCTTCTTCAGAGTTTCTGTTCCCAGAGTCCTGAGCTAGAGTCCCAAGTAGTAGGGCTACTAGAGGCCTCTCAGTGACTTCCTCAGTGATCCCAAGAAGGGAGAGGCAATTGAAGTAGACAGTATTGGCCAGGCCTCCTGGTAGTAACTCTAGAAGAGCTGCTGGCTGGCCCCGGTGTTAGCCTGTCAGGTAGAAATGCAGTTTGGCATGTCAGTGCATGCCTATGGGATGCCAGCACATCTCTGTGATATGGCCTCCCTTGTGATGGTCACGACAATAAGTTCCAAACTGTGGTTCTCTGTCCAGGCTGAATACATAGAGGACTTTAAAGTAAGCCAGTGTCCCAGGGCCAGAGGTCCAGATGTCTGAGATTACAGCTTAGATAAGGATATTGCTTAGAAAGAATAAACAAAGATCTGTTTCACTAATACGTTGCTGGAGTTGAGACCCAGAATATATGAGAATCTTTCCAGACTTGCAGAGAATAGTTGGGTAGGCTGTTCACCATACAAGAACACCTAACCAAAGGGGCAAAGGAGAGCTGAAATCCAGCCCATACATGGTGTGCTAAGGGGGTACTCACACTAAAGAAGTCATCTTTTGTCAGGTTTCCAGAAAGGAAGTCTTGGGCCATTCTGTTGTTCTTCTATAGGCATTTTCACATGTTCTACAAATTCTGTTTTCAGCTTAGTTTTAGGCATTCAGTAAAAATTATATTCAGCATCCACATATGCTGGCACTTAGTGTACATTGACCATGCAACTGTATAGTATCTCCATTATGCAGGGAGTTAGCTATGGCAATATATAAAGAACTCTGATGGGATGGGTACAGAAAGCTGGGTGGACAGGGGTGATATCACACCATCCAGTCCCAGGGCTCTGAGGGACCTCATCATGGAAACAGTACAGTTGCTGAGACAAGAAGACACAGTGGAAGGTAAAAGAAGGGAATGACATTCAAGACTGGATGACATTTTTAAAAGTGGTACTTCAAACATAAGATCTGCTGTTATTCTGGATCTTCTTTCCATTGACTTATCATTGTTTCTACAAGGTTGTCTGTTTGTTCATTTTTAATCTGGTTTCATTTGATTTAGTTTCTACTTTTTAGTTAAAAGGACCGTGTTTTGGCTTGGTCCATAGACCATTTTAATGAACTAAATTTCCAAATCCATTAGATTTGTAATTTGGCTGATCAAAATTCACTTTGTTTGGGGGATAGAGTATTGTGCAAAGTGCCCATCCATTCCCATCCCAATCCAG
>CABHPP010139770.1:0-45603 GCA_902168425.1 Peromyscus attwateri | reverse complement strand
GGAGTACTTCTTTCCTTTAATGCATCCCTTGGGTCTATTGTTGCAGAAAATACACTTTTGAAAAAACAGTTTCATATCAATTTTAGCTGCAATGCAAAAAGAAGTAGAATGAGATATTATTCTATGCAAATAACCACCACACTGTAAAGCGCTGAGTTTATGCCTGACTCCTGAGAAGCGAACTCTCAGAGACAGGCTTTGCATGAAGACAATGAGGTAGGGACAGGGCAGCGAGATGATATCAGAGGGCTCAGAGCTGGAGTAATCCTCCCAAAGGGAGCCTGGATGTTCACAGGCCTGCCTTGGGACAACTGCTTTATCCTTACGACATGCCAGGAGCTACCTTGCTTCATGGACCACTAGTCATCATGCCCCTAAACTGCCATCCAGGTCCCATCTCAGAGCCAGCCTCCTTCCTGGGTAGGAAACAAGAATTGAAGAAGCTGACTAGAGAGTACCCAGGAGGACCAGGGCAGTGGAGACTGATGGGGATTAAAAACCAAGAAGAGATCTTCTAGAGCAGTGGTTCTCAACCTTCCTGATGCTGTGATCCTTTAACACAGGTCCTCATGTTGTGATGACCCCCCAACCATAAAATTATTTCATTGCTACTTCATAACTATAATTTTGCTACTGTTATGAATGGTAATGTAAATATATGATATGCAGACTATCTGACATGTGACCCTCACCCACAGGTTGAGAACCACTGTTCTAGAACGCCTTAACTTGTGGCAGCAGCAGGAGCCTCTGCACTGCAGGTAGATCAGCCCTCTCCAGGGAAAACGCTTGTCCTAGCAAAAGGACTCCATAGCCAAGCACAGTTCCCAAGGAGGCGCCTGTCATCGCTCGTGGGGAAAGCATGCCACATTTTTAATTCAGAATGTCCCCTGTGGGCCCATTTGTTAAAGGCTTGGCCCCCAGTATGGTGCTATTGAAAAGAAGTAGAACTTCAAGGGTTGGGGCTAGTAGGATATTTCTTTTCATTTTTATTTATTTGGAGGTGTGTGTGTGTGTGTGTGTGTGTGTGTGTGTGTGTGTGTGTGTGTGTGAAATTGCATGCATGGAAGTCAGAGGACAACTTTCAAAAGTCAATTCTTCCCTTCCATGGAGATAAAACTCAGGTCATCAGGCTTGGGATTAGGTGTCTTTACCTGATGAGCCGTCTTCCAGATCTAGAAGGAGGTCTTTAGGTCATCGGCATGTGACCTTGAAGGAGATGGTTGGCTGTTGGCTCACCCAACTCTCTTCTGCTTCTCACCACAAAGTGAATGTTTTCTTCCTCCACAACCATCTACCATGACTTGGCAACCCTAACCAGAGGCCAGCAAACTGCTTGTATGCTTGTCCAACCATGGCCTGTGCACCCAAACAAATCTTCTTTATAGCTCACATTTCTGATATCTTATTAGGGGATGAAAGCTGACTAACACAAGGGTGTCTTTTAGGAAAGGACTGGGTGGTACATTTCAGCATCCTCTGCTGCAGCTCAGCAGCACTCTACACACTTCCCAGTGTGAAACACTGTAACACGAATCTTAGAAGGTCTTATTAATAAAAATAAACCTGGAGCCAGGTATTGCGGTGAATGCTGGAAGATCAGAGAAGCAGAACAAGCCACAGCCACCTCATCTTGCCAATTCCTCAGCTGATCCTGTTTCCTCAAACTGGAAGCTTCTGAGTCCTCATCCAGAATGAATCACAGCTGAACTGTGCTGCTCAAAGCCTAAAAGCTTAACCCCTCTAGTTCCTGGTTTTCACGCCTTATATACCTTTCTGTTTTCTGCCATTACTTCCTGGGATTAAAGGCTCACTTCCTGGGATTAAAGGTGTGAGTCACCATGCTTGGCTGTTTCCAATGTGTCTTTAAACTCACAGAGATCCGGATGGATCTCTTCCTCCCAAGTGATAGGATTAAAGGCATGTGTGCCACCATTTTCTGGCCTCTATGTCTATCTAGTGGCTGTTCTGTTCTCTGACCCCAAATAAGTTTATTAGGGTGCACAATATTTTGGGGAACACAATATCACCACAAAACACAGATCAGGAACCACCTAGAAGTGTGTAGATGAGAAATGGCCACAATGTGTTTATTAATATCAAGACCATTAAAATGCTGCATTTCTATAGTTGCTTAAAATTTTAAATTTGTTCTCAATGTGTTTTCCAGCAACTTGAAATTCAGAATTTTACCTGAACAACAATGTTGAAGATTTAACATTGCCAAATACCCTTTTCTTTCCAGTAATCATCATGCAGTTTAATGTAATTCCTATCAAATTTTGCTAATGCACTTTGAGAAGATGACTGGTTCTAATCCCCATGGAAAAATAAACAATTTCAACAACTAGCCATCAACTGCTCATAAAGTGAAACTCACACTTGCCATGTGCCCCACTCCTGGTATTTACCCCCGAACAATGAAAAGTGTTCAAACATGACTTACATGTGAATATCCACAGTAATTTCACACCTAAAGGCACAACCCCCCAAAAGATATCAACATATTTTAGTAGGATAATGGATGAATATATGTTGAAGTATTCAAACAACCAAATACTACTCAGAAAAATCAATCAGTCAATCAATCAATCAATCAATCAATCAATCAATCAATCAACTCTGCTTTACATGTGTGCATAAATGGGTCTCAAAAACAAAAACAAAAACCAATACCACAACTACCAACAACAAAGTACTTTCTCATCAAAAAAAGTCAGACACAAGGAGGGTCCCTGCATCATCCAATTGTGTTCTATGGGACTCCAGAACAGAGTTAACTCAGAGACAAGCGGCTGAAGGGGTGTGGAGGAAGACTGACCAGAAAGGAATAAGGGATTTTTCCAGTGGTAGAATCTGTATGCCAAATGTATCTTCTCATACCCTAAAATGAATGTGCCATGAATGTGATGGATAAACTGCTCTTCAACAGATGTGACTTGAAACATGAGGTATTACTGGTCAGAGGAAAGGGTATACTCACCAATAGGTGATAATGAGGGTCTGAAGAAATCTTGAGGGACCTGGGCCCCTCTATGCTGTTAGTAGGAATAAATGTCAGGTGGCTCTTAATTTCTTTGTGTCAGTTACACTAAATGGCAGCAACATGCAGTGTAACAAGATGCTGTGGAGGGACCCAACACAGACACTGGTGTGTGTCAACAAGCATCTGCTGTAATGTCATCACACTGCCATTGGGTATGTCTCCAAAGAAGAGCCACACACATGCCACAGACAGTGATGGACCTCAGTGGAGACACCAGATGGTCACTAACTGGGATGGATCAGGACCTCATGCAGAGTCGGAGCTAACCTCAACAGCTTAGCTCTCACTGTCAGAAGACAAACAGCAGACCCTGAGTGACTCTAGATTAGACTCCAAGAATAGACAGGCCCTCCAGGATGCCGTGGTGACAGTGTGGCTTCCCTGGATGGAGGCCATACTAATCCAGAGTGGACTTGGGAAGCTTGATGAGGGCTGACTGTCATCTACACAGACCTGCAGTTTGTGGGAATTCAAGTTGGACATTTATTGTTTGCCATTCTGCACAATGCCTGCATTTTAAAAGTGTATATAGAAGGTCGAGAATGAAGAAAACCTTAAACATCCTGGTAGAATAGTGAACAGGAATTTAGCTGGACTCAGAGACACAGCCAGCACTGACAAGTCTGTCTGGGGACCCAGGAGGCAGCTGCTGACCCCTCATGGACCCCTGGGTGCAGTTGTTGACACTCTTTCCGGTAGAGTCATGTGAGTGTTGGTTTACAAGTGGGTTCTTATGTGTACAGAAGCTTAGAAACTTCAGCAGTAGTGACTCCCGAGGACACACTAGCTTGTGTGGGGAGAGACAAGCTTTGTGGCTCCCTCACAACCACATTTATCAGCCTTTTATCTGTCTGTTCATAATGAACCAAGTCAGCTCAGCAAAGCAGCATCATCACCCACCGAAATCAATAACTCTGCTTGATGTCAATTAGAGACTGTGCTAGAAAGACAGACCCTGGGGAGAATAAGCAAATCTAAACAGGTACCTGGTAGTGGCCTGTTCCGCTATCAGAAGCAGAGAAGGCCTCAAAGGACGGGGTGTCCTGGCTCACCATGTCCTCAGAGTGGCACCTGTTTTCTTTGTATAGCGTTGAGCTCTGCTGTCGTGTGAGAGTGTGTGTGTGTGTGTGTGTGTGTGTGTGTGTGTGTGTGCGCGCGCACATGTGTGTGGAGGCCCAAGGTTGATGTTGGGTGTCTGATCCTTAATTGCTCACCACCTCTGCTTTTTGAGACAGGGCCTCCCCCTGAACCTGAAGTTCACCAATTCAGCTAGACTGGCTGGCCAATGAGCTTAAGCCCCATCTGTCTCTGTGCCTCCGAGGCTGGGGTTGCAGGTTTGGCATGTGGACTCAAGCGATTGAACTAAAGTCCTGTGCACTTTAGTTCACCATAAAGGCACTTCATTGACTGAGCCATCTTCCCAGTCTTCTTACATAGTCTATGCTATAAGAAACAATGGTTTATTTGTCAAAAAAAAAAAAAAACCAATCTAGACATTCCAGGAAAAAATCAGAAGTTGGTCAGGTAGGTCCTTTTATATATAAACACACATCATTTCCTCAAGTACAATGACACAAGGAAGTGTTTAGCAGAAGAAAAAATACACCCTGACTGTCTATCAGTGGAAAACAAGTCTGGAAACCCTGACACTGAGGTAGGTGGGTGCCAAGTCTGTGTATTGGCAAAGGAGACCGTGGAGTGGGGCAGAGATAGCTGGATGTTTGTTTGTTCATTTGTCTCCAAGGCTAAGCTTCAGTGCCCAGTGCCGAGGATCTTGGCAAAGCTGGGTGTGTGTGTTTGGCTTAGTGGCTGCCTCCCTCATGTCCAGCTTTGCATTCACCGTGATGGGATGTGTAAGGAGAAGACATGAGAGGGGGTGTTTCCCTTGTCCACGGCCTTTCACGGCACCCTCTAACTCACCCTACACTGACTTTATGAATGAAGAAAAGGATTCAGAGGTGAGGAGTGCAGCAACTCACTGACTCCAACTCCTAAATCCCACAGGTCCCTGCTTGCCTCTACCCCAAAGTAGTTTTTAAAACCGTTTTTTTTTTTTTCACCAAAAATGTCTCAGTTACCCAGCAAAGCAGATCACCTGGTTCAGTCACTCCTGTGGTGTATCTTGTTTGTGCCAGGGTCACTGAGCACCTGTGGGCCACCTAATTCCTTTGGAGACCTCCCATTCCTCGGGATGAATGGGTTCCAGAAAACTGGGGCCTCTCCCGTTTACACACATCCCACAATGCCATGGCAAGTGGTTCTTAATGATGTGGAAGGTGTTAAAGGTGTGAGAGTGTGTCGAGGCAGTGTGCAGTGGGGAGAAATGGTGCTGGGTCAATGAATGGCTTACGTGTTTAGAAGACATTATTGTCCCAACAAGCAAGGAGTAAAGTGCTTAAGACGTTTTCAGTTCTTCTGCAGCACTAGTTTTCATAAAGCAATCTCTGTGAACCCACAGAGGAAAAAAATAGCTAGGGCAGAAATGGTTTAATTTACACATCAGAGAAGCATCCAGGAAAACATCGAGCAGCTTGAGAACGCGGTGCTGCCAAGGAACGGGACTCAAATTCAACTCTACTTTGCAAGGAAAATATTGCTCTCCCACTTCTACAGGGCATTGAAGAGTAGGTCCTGGGGACAACAAGGCTGCCAGAAGTGGCAATGTCACCACACTGGCACCTGACCTCATCTGTGGAGGTGCTGAACACCTTGAGAGTTGTTCATGGGACACCCAGGTGGCCACTGTCCACAGAGGGGAAGGAGAATTGAGATTGGGGAATGTTTAAAACCCTGTCTTGTAATTGACATTTGCTGTGTATGGTCCTGAGGCTGTAGAGGGAAGAGTGCCTTGTCAGCCAACACAGCAGTGAAATGGAGAGAAGCCACACAAGCTTTAAAAAAGTAGGCTATGGACGTGGGTATGGCTCAGTTGGTAGAATGCTTGCCTATCAAGCACAAAGCCTTGGGCTCAATCCTCAGCATCGTATAAATTGGTGTGATGTCACATCTGTAATCCCAGCACTTAGAAGGGAAGGGAAGGAGGACCAGAAGTTCAAGGTCATCTTTAACTACATAGTGTAGGCCAGTCTGTCAAAAGATGGAAGGAAGGAAGGAGGGAGGGAGGGAGGGAGGGAAGAAGTCCTGCTTTAGAGACCCAGGCCAAGAAGAGAGGTCAGAGGATAGACTAAAACTCCTACAGGATTCATGAAAGCTGAGACCATGCCTGGTGCATTCTCAGGTCCCCACATATGGCAGGAATCTTCAAATACCATGTATTGTCTCAGTGAATCTCAAGGGGATACTAACTGCAGAAAGAAAAAAAAGAGCCTGCAATGTCCACCATCAGTGCATCCAGAGCCCTCTGCCTGGGGAACTTGCTGGGATTCTGAGTCCTCAGGACAGATATCTGGGCTTGGGATCCTTAGTGGGGAGTTAACTGATCACAGTCATAATCTCAGTGGCAGGCAGAGCCATGGCTTCTGGAATTGAAGCCTCTTCTTTCTAGTGCTTGGTCATGATGACAAAAACCAGAGCACAAGAGATGGAACAGCACAGTAACACTTCATATGGCCCGGAGACCAGAGTGGGAGAGAGCTGAGCACACAGGAAACTTTTGTTGTAGACTGCACAATGTTTCTCCCGCATTAGGCTCTTGGTTCCATATGCTCAAACACTACCTCATTGCCTGGGTATGCTGAGCTCCATGCATCCCCAGTTCAACAACACTGAAGCCCACATCCCACCTTGGCAAGGTCCTGATTTAGAGTGGGGAGCTGGTACATATGGGATAGATAAGCCATGTTTGTCACACACAAGTTAGAGCAGCATTGTGCGGACCAACTGAACTTCTCTTTGCAGACAGACATCACCAGTATAGAGACTCTTTTCTGGTTTTCACAGGGGAAGCAGATGGGTGGACAGCTAGAGAAGGCACAGGGCCTGTTGGAAAAACTGATGCATGCATGGCTAAGCTTAGCACATGGGTGAGGAATCTGCATGAGCTGGTGAAGCCTCAGAGAAAGTAACATGCCAGGAGGTATCAGGTTATACAACATAAACCCATTCTACACTTCACTGGAATCATTGGAAAACAAACACAGGGAGGGGTCCCCTGAAGTGGAGAGAGAGGAGAGTTTGTGGTTGCCACCTTCTGGGATTCCCCAGCAATGAGATGGAGTGGGAGGGTGAGATGTTGGAGGACGTAGCTAGATGGAGAGACTGGCAGGCATGGCCAGAACTAGGCAGTGAGGGCAGTAGGGTGGAGGATGGACAAGGACGTCTGGAGTGAACACTGGGCATCCGAGTTCAAGAAGAGACTCGGGACAGCTTTTTCAGAGTCGGCAGAGACCACGGGGAGCTGCGGGCATGTTGATTGGGAGGAGTCATCTGAGCGATTACAACCCAGCAGCTCCAGAGCTGGGTTGAGCTCCAGAGCTGGTGAGTTACCACAGAGCTGGGTGAGACCACTCAGGGAGGACAGCTAGCCACAGGGAGCAGTGTCAGAGGGTGGATTAACCAGAGGAACCCTGGTTGGCCGGGCTGGGCTGAGAGATGCCAGCAGGTGCTAGAAGTTGGTTAAAGAGAAGACTTGGGAAACATGGATTCCAAGACATAAGAAGATGGAGGTTGGCTCAGCTAAGGCAGATAAGGAAGTGGAAGCAAACAGGGAGAGAAATGACTATTGTCATTCATCATGCTGGGATAAAGCGCGGACTCCCGCCCTTGGCTGTGACCAGTGATCACTAAGGTCTGGAATGTTCCACTGTGAATTCCTGTGTGTGTCTGTGTTCAAAATGAGTATTCAAAATGAACCAGGAGGCAAGTACATCCCCCTTCCCTGAATGATCAAGGGGCAAGTCACACAAAATTCTTAACACATGCCCAGTACAAATTCACAACATCCAACCCTTCATCCTCATTAGACTCAAGTGGCTCAGTCCCAAGGGATTAACTGAGAGTAAACACTGTATTGTTTGATTGTTTGTTTGTTTTCCACTGCCCATGGCTCAAGCCACTCAGAGAAGAACAAGGTTGAGAATTTTCTAATGAGGGTACTCAGCCAGTCCTCAGCAGTTCCCAGCTGTTCTCCCACCCACACCCTTGTGATGTTACAACTGTCATTTTACAGCAAGACTCATGGGTAGTGCCTGCTTCTCATTGCCATACACCCATCATCTCCCACCCATAGCTGGACCATTCAAACCAGCCAGGTCCTCTTCTCCAGAGAAACAGGACTCGAAGGCTTAATTATGGTCAGTTCCTGGATCCAGAGGCATTGTTACCCCACCTCCAGGATTGTGGATGTCTTAGTCTAGGGCCAGGCAGAGCAAATATGCCCTTACTTGTTTGGAATGAATTTTCATGGGGCCACGTTGAGAAAATGGTGATCTTTGGAACATTTTCCTGTTGTGGGATATTCGTGCGCTGTGTGAAGATGTACTGCTGTGATTAGTGTAATCATAGGTTGAATGGCCGGCCAATAGCTAGGCAGGATGTATAGATGGGGCTTCCAGGCAGAGAGAGAGAGAAACTGGGAGGAAGAACCTAGGTGCGCCAATTTCACCAGCAGACTCAAGCATGTTGGATGTGCCATACCAAGAAGAGGTAACTGAACCATGTGGAAGAGTATAGATTGAAAAATATGGGTTAGTAGGCCTGCTGCCGGGGACCCCTTAAGCAGATCAAGCTACACAACTGTCTCACTATGCAGATGGGACACCTCGAACAGCCTTGAGGCAGGGAGAGGGGCTTGAACCTGCCTCTACTAAACATACCAGGCTCTGCTGACTCCCCATGGGAGGCCTTACCTTCTTGTTGGAGGAAATGGGGGGTGGGTTGGGGGCGAGAGGCTGGAGGGGCAGGAGGAGGGAAGAGGGGGAGTCTTTGATTGGTATGTCAAATGAATAAAAAAAAGTTCTTAAAAAATATGGGTTAATTGAGTTATAAGAGCTAGTTGGGAAAAAGCCTAAGTGAAGGCCAAGCTTTCATAATTAATAAGAAGTCTCTGGGTCATTATTTGTAGGCTGACAGTCCAAAGATAGTCCAACAAGAGAGCTTGCTACATTTTCCCTTGAGTTGTACTTGCCACTTGGTGACAGACCTTCCTCTAGCCATCCCTTCTCATCTGCAGGGACTCAGAAGTTCAACCAAGTGTCTCAGAACAATGTCTTGCCTGGGTATTACTGAACAAAGACAGAGCTGGAAGAAGTCTGACTGTTTCTACTGTTCTTACATGTGATCAGCATTATTTCACCTAGTGCAAGATGGACTCCTCTACCCCCAGGAGGCCAAACCCCTTTCCCTGGCTACTCAGTCACTGTGGGATAAGGTGGGTCTGGAGAGGACTTTCCTCCTGGGACCGAGGTTAGGGGAACACACCTTCAGTGACAGATATGTCTGCTGAAGCTGCTGACACTTCTTCCTAGTCCTTCATGCCGAATTCTGCCTGGTTCTGTTGCTGATGAACCCAGTTCTGACCCGGATCCTCTCTCACTCATATGTTACTAGCTGAAGGTGCATGATGTGTTGAGCTTTAGACACCTTGGCTAACACACTCAGCCCTTGTCTTCAAGGAGCTGGTCCTCAGAATGCTTGGTCCACCTACCAACACTCTTCTCCACTGGAGCATGCCAACACATACATGTTTGTGCATGGATACACACACAACACAAAAACATACATAAAGACACACGTGCACAAACATATGTACAACACAACAGACAATTTATGTATATGCACATACACTTGTGTGAACCACAAATAAAAGTTCACAAGCATGCAAATATATGCATACGGATGTGCAAACCCATCTACAGATACATGTACACATGAGAACATATATGTGCATATACATGAACACAAGCATATACCACATTTCTCCATGTATACACACACATACAGCTTCACCTTCAGTGAGGGAAGAGGGTCCCCTTGGTGAGATGACCAAGAGGTCCATTGGTAGAAGTTCAACCTGGCACAGTTTCTGTGATAACATTGGAGCAGCCACTGTGGCCATGGGCATTTTTGTCATCCGATGTGTTGACAAGATTCCTGAGCACCGATATGTGATCACTACTTAACAAAAGGAACGTTATCTGCTTTGGGGAATTTCTCTAAGTGTTTTTTTCATCTCAATTTCAAAAGAAAATCTACTGTGTGTGCAAACCTTGTGAAGAGACAATTGAGTACCCTGAAAAAATAAAACTGCTGAGGTAGGAGGAAGCTTCCCTCAGAGGGAAAGGATGTGCATCCGGCCAAGCCAGAAACACCAGTGTGTCCAGCCTGCCTGCTAGAAGATCCTGTGCTGTGGGGGCTACTCTGGTGACAGGCAGCTAAACCCTGGTGGCATCCTATTCACACCATGCAGAAAAGTCCTTTGGAAATGAAGGAAGCTGTTTTGTTTGAAAATTTCCAGCAGAAACTGTCTCAAGCAATTCTGTTATGAGACACGAAACCATCATGTGACAGAAAACACAAAAGAAAAGAACCCTCAAATTTGGGGCCCCCTTGTGGCACAAGGCATGTTTACCAAATGTTTTCATCTTATATTGGGGCAGCATCAGTTCTCCCTTGCAAAGCCTTCCTTTGGGGCGGGATGAGCCATGCACCAGCTCCATGCTTGCCCAGGCCCAGCGACTACAGGCAGGCCCCAGGAGAAAGGGGGAATCTCCTGTTCCTCTCTACACCATAGAAAACTGATAATGAGAAAAGACACACAGCAAAGGCATTAGGAGCATCTGCCTAGTCCTGTCTCTGGGTCACAACCTCAGCAGTGGAACATTTTATCTTGTAGAAACAAAGTGACAGACAGGCCCATAGTCAGCAGCAGCGAATACAGAGCTTCAGACACTAAGGGGGAAAGCCCGCCACCGTCCTCTTCCTTCTTGGGGACAAACAAACTGTCCTCAGATCTGGGCACATTTGGCTGTGAGCTGCACAGTCAGAAAAATGAGGAAAATCCTTCTTATTAATATGGAAGATGAGAGCAGTTATGCTGACTGGGCACATTTCCTGACGGTAGTGGAGTTTGAACACTACTATAGAAAATACCATTTTCCCCACTCAGCCCCTCTGTTGTTAAAGTCGTTTTGTATGAGTACATTCCAGCAACTATCCCCCTATATTTTTATGCAATGACTAACAATTGTGTCAGGTTCCTTTGCCAGGGTGGGCCTTCACATTCCTTCTTCTCTGTCATTTTGAAAGCAGCCTGGGCCACCTGCAGAGCCGGAAGGAAGAAGCCAGAAGCCGTTCTTGCAAAATGACAGAGAAACTATGTGAATGGTTGGCTGGTTTTCAAATGACTGACACATAATTAATAAGGGGAACGGCTCCTGTTCGCTCAGTATCTTTACAAAGCAGAAGAGGCCAGATCACAGAACCCACAATAGTCACTTGGCAGCTTGAACTTGTGAAGGTCTGGTTACTCCCAAGAGGTGTCAGGACTCCACATTAAACCCTTGTGGTTTTAATGAGCTGTGTGTGTGATAGGGTGGTTCTGTGGTTTTTTGTTATCAAGGCATGAGCAGCCATGATTTCCCTAAATGTGTGGATGCAGCAGCAGTGACAGCACTCACTGCCTGTCACTTGTGATAATCGTGATGAATTCTGGATCCAGCATCAGGCTAGCACCCAGAGCATGGAAGCCCCCAAGGTGCCTGCCGTATGTATGTGTCCCTCATGAAGAGCATCACACTGGGTCATCATCATAAGAAGAGAGGCTGCAGAGTGACCCTCTTTGACTCCGGAGATGGAAATCAGACAGGTCCATCTTCACTCATGACAGAGCTTTGGTGACTGTAGAAGCCACCTCCACAGAGGTAATACAGCCTCACACTGGGCTTGAGCCCTCTGTGGTTGACTCCTGTCATGGTGCCAGCAACCTTAACATTGATAGAATTCTGAACCAGTTACAGACTTCTCCATTTGATGAGTCTTCCCTGAGCTCTTTGGTTCCATCTCCTTCATCCTGACTTTTATCAGCTTCCGGAGAGTCAGAACCTCACTCAGTGTTAAGAGGAAGCAGAACTGGCAGGCCAGGGAGAGGTGGGGCTCAGTGGTACCATACACCCACCCCTTTGAAATATTCATTTGTGACAGTTCACAGTCCCAGAACAACGGTGAGTCCAAGATGCCAGGAGAGAAGGGAGTCCTGGCAGTGGACGTCATGTGGAAGCTGGGCTGGGGGGTGGGAGGAGGGTTGTGACTCTCCTGTCCTTCTCACACCTCCCCCACCCCTGCTCAGGTGTCTGGAGTGGAAAGGGAAGCAGAGACTCACTGTTGGCCTGAGAATTACGGCCTGGGCCTGTGCTGTGGGCTCTCAGGCTCGGGGATGAGCGGTTAGAAAGAAAGCTTTCATGCTGCTTGGGGCAAAGGGGGGGAGGAGAAGCTATTGGTTCCTGCTGGAGAAAAAGCCTCACTACTTGGAGAACTCACTGCATTTGGCATTGCTTCAAAGCCTCTTCAGCTTCTATTTTAATAAGGTGACATTGGAAATGACCCTAAATTTCTTTTCAAACTAAGAAAAATGAAAAATCTCTTCAGATATTCCCTGCCATAAAACCAAGTCCAAATGTTAGGTGAGGGAAAGCTAAATTATAAACCAGGTGCTCTTTGGGTTGCCCCCTGACTTTAAACCCCAAATTGATGTAGTGAACATGATCATTATTTTCTGTCAAGCACAGGAGGGAAGTGCAGAGAAATGGCTCACGTACGGCATGTTCCTTTGATTTCTGTATCATCAAATGGTAAGAAGGAAAAATGGAAGCTACCGACCCAAATTTCAGGGATGCTACGAAAGTAGGCTGAAGGAAAGGAAAGCTCACCTCTCAGTTATGAAATGTCTTTCACAGGTGAGGGTCACAGAACAAAGAGAGTCCTGGCGCTGTCCCAGGTACTGAAAACACAGGCTTGGGGTGTCTCAAACGAGACTCTCCCATTTGGACAGATGGAAGAATTCAGCTGTGGCAGTTGGCATTGATTGTCAGCTGGATTTGATTGAGAAGTGCCTAGGGGATTGGCAAAGCATGCCTCTGGGTGTGTCTGTGAGGCTGTTTCTAGAGATCAGATCATAAAGGCTCTGACCTAATCAATAGATTAATCCCCTGATGGATTCAAAACATGAAGGCATTTTGGGGAGGTGGAGAAAAGTAGGATGTGGGGGCTAGTTAGTTAGATGAAGTGGATGGCTGGAAGCGTGTCTTTGGGGCTGTATCTGCTGTGGCCCTTTCCTGTTTCATCTTTGACTCCCGTCCACTACGAGGTGCTCAGCTTTCTTCCATACACTGCTGCCACCATGATGTTGTGCCCAAGTACACAAACTGAGCCTCCTCAGACCATGAGCCCAAATAAATCTCCCTTCTTTTCACTCACTTCTGAGCTGTGTTTCAGTCACAGTAGTGTAAAGGTGACTTACACATTGACAGAAACCAACAGATCCTGGCCAGGTTGCAAAGCCCTTGCCAAACTGTGAGCTCACAGACAGGAACAAACACAGAACGTTGTAAAAAACAAACAAACAAACAAACAAACAAACAAAAAAAGCAATGAAAATCTCTGCCCTCCTAGAGTTTATAACTTGCACTCTACTGCAGAGATACAATCAATAAATGGAAAATGAAATGAAATGGTAAATTAGGTGATAGACATTTTAGGAGAAACTGAGAAGGTTTGAAGGAGGCGTATGCCATGGGGGCAAGCCTGAGAGAGGACTGCTCTGGATGGAGGACACAGCCAGGGCTGATCCCAGAGGAATGGGCAATACACATCTCAGCCAGTTGGTGTTCTCACCCAAAGATGGTCAGAGAAGAACCTACAGGTGATGGAACAGCAAGACTGTTCACAGCATGAAGGGATGCAGGGACACTGGAGACGAGGGAATCCTGGAGAATCAGTGATGGCTTGTGAGTGGGTTGTCAGAATAGTGAGCTACTGGGACGGCAGGTGGCACTGGGGACCAAGACATTTAATGGAGAGTCTTAAGAGTGCTGCGGCTTTTGGTCATGAACATGGAAGGGAGTGGAGTAGGCAGGATAGAGCCGAGGGGTCCAGAGGAAGAGTATCAAAACTTTGTGCACTGAGGGAGTTACTCAGGTAGAACTTGAAGCAATCACAGACTTGGGCAGAGGTGACACCCAAGAAAGTGAGTGGGACATGGCCCCCATCCAGAAACAGTCTTGAAGATACATATGGGGCATTTGGACAATTTCCAGTCTGAAATGAGAAAACAGAAAACCAAACACAGGAGTCTATTTCCCTTTGGGGGCTTGTGATGAGGGTCAGGGTAATGCTCTGGATGGAATCAAACTAGTTCAGGATTATGTCTGGTAGTGAGTGAATGCTTTGTGAGTCAGATCTCGAGTGCCACTGAGCCATGGCAGGTGAAGAACCTTCTCTGCACCCTGATCCAGCCACCTTCAGCCTGCTATACTGCTGGAAGCTAGCATGGCTTGGGCATCACATACTGGAGGCTGATGTGTGGGAAAAAAAGGGGACAGAGGTGTCAGGCACCTGCTCATATTTTAGCTGCCAGGGAAGAGTCAACAGCCTGCTGATGTTTCTTATCCAGCCCTTGCTGTCTGTTGGATTGTATTTATCTTGAATCTGTTTTCAAATAAAGAACTGAAGCTCAGAATATTGAAAGGCAGCCTCTGTGTGGAGGAGCTAGAACACCAACTGCAGTGTTCTCTGTTCATACTTTGTCCTTCCCATCATATTGACAAAGAGTTGCATGGTGACCAATCACCTCTGAGATTAGCTGCAGGGTTTAGGAAGAGGCCTTGGCAGTGTGGATGTGGATGAAGGTAGTGTGCTGAGGGAGGTGTCGTTAGCCACAGTCCTGTGACAAGTCAGCGCTGTGGGTCAGCAAGGACACAAGGTGAGGGTCTGATAGTATACCTGGGCTTAGTTATGTACTCACTTACCCGGGGGGCTCCACTGAGAGGACTCTGTTGGCGTATGTCCAGAGTCATGGTTCCTCTGTTCCCCTTCATCAAGTCTATGCCTCCGGAGCTCTCCAGGCTGCCTCAGAAGGTAAGAGAAGATCACTCTGAAATAAAACCAGGCTGTCTCTGCTGACTGTCCCTGCCCATGCTCCTGGATGCTGGGGCCAGAGTTCATCCGCCACAATTCCCCCCAATCCCCCCTAGTGTCTCCAAGGTGACCTGGCACTTGGCAGGGAGAATCTCTATGTCTCTACCTCTGTATAGATGGAAATACAGATGCATCTGTTCTCAAAATGAACTCAGGGACATTTGGTATATGTGATGTCAGCACTGTGTGTTCATCCAGCCAGGCCTCTGAGGCAGAGCTGGAGTTCCCCGCTACCTTGGTTCCTGCAGTTAGCATCCTCAAAACTCTTCTTTGAGCAAGGATGACTCTCAGTAATGTGGGTGGACTTTAGTGTCAGCAAGAAGATGGGTGCCCACGAGAGGATTCCGTTCCAGGTCACAACATCCACTCCTGCCTCTCCCATGTGTGTCAGACTTACCTGCTGCCACCATCCTTCAGATCCCTGAAGCCAAACCTTCTTATCTTAGTGTGTCTGTCTGTCTTTCTGTACCTCATACAAGAGCTTCGGATTCTCCAGATCACCCTGAACAACACATTCCTCCCTCAATCCTCCTCCCAGAAGCCTCCCTGGGGGATTACATTGAGTTGGGACTTCAATCACTTCATTTTTCCATCACATCCGGTATTTCTGTTAGCTGGCTTCATTACTAATTTACACGTGTATTCCTTCTAACAAAGATCCAAATAACAAGGAAGTGAAATCATTTCTGCTGGTGCCAAAATCAGGGCCATCCCCTCCTCAGGTGGGAACAGTGTTTCTTCTAGAAACTTCAAGCTAAGCTCTCAGGGAATCCATAGCTGCACACCCTGTGTCTGAGAAAAATAAAAAGAAAGAAAAGGCAGAACAAAACCAGAGCCACCTAAGTTCTTGCACTCTCTGCTACAGGCTGCTTTTGTTGTTGTTGTTTTGTTTTGTTTTTTGTTTTTCCTGTAGTCAGGAAGTCATGGGCAGTGGACATGCTGTTGATACTTCTGAAGCTGAGGTGAGCAGCGATGACGGTCAGACCAACAGAGTTCACTAATTGACTCACTCCATTCCTCACAGGTAATGATGGGGCTGTCTGTCTGGGGGACACAGGAGTCAGAGAATTGTGAGATCAGGCTTGCTTCAGAGATATGATAGCCACTGGATCCAGATTCTCCTAGGCCAAGGGACTCAGCTCCAGAGACTTTCCAGTTGCAAATCCTTCGTGGCCAGGCAGTCCCCAGAGGAGATGAAGCCAAGATGATTTCACCAGCTCCACAGGCCAATCCTGCTCACCCCTTAGGGCCTAAGTCCTTTGCCTTCCTTGTACAGGGTCTTGCTCCACTCTCTCCCCAAACCTCTCCTCATCCCTGTACTGTGCTCCTCATCGGTCTACTGCTGCTGGCAGCCAGTGATCTGTGGAGTCCCCAGCTGGGTGGATTCCAAGCCTCAAGTAGTGCCTTTCTCCTTAGGGGCAAGCTCTCTTGATGGGAAGGAAGTGGTTCTAAAACTAGACTATCCTTGTCCAACAATGGACTTCCCATGTGTTCGGTAAGGCTATTATTTCTGAGGAAAGTAGGTCTCTGCTGTATCTGGATTAGACCCACCACTGTGACATTGAGCTGAGAGGATTTTTCAATGTCTTCAATCCAGAGAACCCACAGAGAGGCAAGTAAATGTGCTCTACTGTTTGAAGCCCGGACCCTGAGCAGTATCCTCTCCCAAATCCACCATATCGACCTTGTATGTTTTTCATAGTGTTTGAAACCTGTAAGGTTGAAGGGCAAAAACACAAATCCTAAGCCTGGCTCTAAAGTCTGGCTCTGCCCTGCCTAGCTATGTGACAAATTACTTCACACCCTGTGTCTCAGGTTCTCTCACTGTAAATGGCGATGATGATGATAATAGAAACACTGACCTCGGGGTCGGCCTTGAGGGTCGAAGGAATTACTATGCAAGAGAACTGGAACAGCACGGGGCAGCTGAGCACTTGGACTCTCTGTTGCTCTGAGACCCATCACAGCTCAGTTCTGATCAACTTGTCCTCTACCACACTTTCCTAGGCATCTGGAAATGATGGTGAGTAGGTGCCTATGGCTCAGGTCTCAGGAAGTGAATGTAAGTGTGAAGCAGGTCAAGTGGGAACTAAGGCTCTGGTCTGATGTAGGTATCTTCCCCTGCCCCCCATGAAATCCAAGAAAAAGCTAGTATTTGTGCACTCCGCAGTATGCCTCAAAAAAGGGACCAAATCAGTCATAGGAACAGTAAAAGGGAATGCTGGTCCTGAAGGGCTCTTGCTTCCTGCAGGATGGGGCCTTGAGAGTGAGGGGAGAAAGGGGTTTTGAGCTAGCACATTAACTATTCCCTGGTATTTCAGGAGAATTGACTGCCATCTACTGTGTGCTGCCACAGTGATGGGATGTCTGTCCATGGACACTATCGCCCAGGGAGGCTGCCCACCCACAACTCATCTCTTGTCAGTCACCAATCCTCAACTGTCCTAAGGCTCTGAGTCGGGGGAGAAAGGAGGGCTTGGAAAAGGACTAGGGACTGACGGAAGCCAAGTTGGGAATCAGCACAACCCTCTGTCAGGGCTCTGCACCAGAGACAGACTGTGTTGCACAATTGTAGCTCTGCCCTGGGATTCAGGGGTCCTGCCAGAAAGCTCACACCCTCTGCATGTAGAAGCCAAGCTTGGCTCACCTGGACTTCTCTTCCTCCTCCTTCACAGGCACATGGGTGGAGGGACTTGAGCATCTTTGTCACCTGGTGTGTGGCTCCCTGAGAGTGGATGGGCATCCACCTGGCTCCCCACATCCTCCAGTTCTTCCCCATCCTGCTCATGCTGTGCTTTCTCACAACCGAGATCCTAAGATTTCATGGAGAGATTGCCACCTTCCAGCAAGGACAACTGCAGTTTGGCTCTTCATGATTTATGGACAATAAAAGCTCTCACACAGAGAAAGAAGTGTTTAAGATGGCCCCACGAAGGGCCAGGCATAGCCTGCAGAGCAGGGGAGATGTTCCCAGGATGGGATCTTCTGCCAATGAGAGCTGTTTGCATCAGTGGTCTAGAATCTCAATGAGTCCTGGTTCAGTCTTCGCCCCAGCTGGAGGACAAGCAGAGCACTCCAGAGAGGAGCCCTCAGGACAAAGCCATAGCTGGGAGTGTGTGGTTAAAACCAAGGCAAACAGCAGCAGGGGGCGACTGATTCTTGATAATAAAGACTAAGCTCAAATGTTTCCCTCAAAAATGACTTGAAGCCTGGGAGACAGCTCGGAGGGTAAAGTGTTTGCAAACATGGATACCTGAGTTCAATCCCCAGAACCCACATGAAATATCCAGGCAGGATGATGAATGCATGTGATTCCTGCCCTGGGGAGACAGAGACGTGAGGATCCCTGAAGCTTGCTGGTCAGCTCCAGGCCAGTGAGAGGCTGTCTCTAAATCAAGGTGAATGACACCCAAGGCTGTGCTCCAGCTTCAACATGCACACAAACACTTGCATAAACGCGCGCGCATGCGCGCGCGCGCGCACACACACACACACACACACACACACACAAATAATACATTTAAAAAATCTGGCTAGCCAGGCTGTGGTGGCGCACGCCTTTAATCCCAGCACTCGGGAGGCAGAGCCAGGTGGATCTCTGTGAGTTCGAGGCCAGCCTGGGCTACCAAGTGAGTCCCAGGAAAGGCGCAAAGCTACACAGAGAAATCCTGTATTGAAAAACAAAAACAAAAACAAAAAAAAACAAAACAAAAAAACAAAAATAAAATAAAATAAAATAAAAAATAAAAAACCTGGCTAAACAATTTGTGCTGACATCAAATAGAATTACCCTTTGCAAAGCCACTCCAGGCAAGGGGCTCTGCTAGCTCTATCTATGTTCACTCATTCCCGGCATATAGGAAATGGGGCCCCAGAAGAGAAAGTGTTGAAGATGTCCCACAGTGACCACAGTCTGGAAGCATACCCCACCGACTGCTCCTGTACGCTTCAGAACAAATGAGAGCTCAGCACACACCCTAGGCTGAGTCATTCACAGTGCACACCCAGAATCCAAATGCTGGTTCTGAACCAGGCTAGTCTGAAAGCATGCCTTCTGCAGATTGCTTGATCGGTGGGCTGGCATGGGAACATGTCTTCTATGAACTTCCCTCCTGGTAGCTAGGGCTGTGTAGAGGCTGCAGACATGCTGGGGGAAATGGTATGTAGGAGATAGGTACAAGGGAGCTTCCCCATGTGCTTACTGTTGAAGTCCAAGTGTGTCTTCTGAGAGAAGAAAGGCCAAAGGGTCTAGAGCACAGGAGGCAGAAGGGGCAGGGAGGGTATTGTGACCTATACAGCATTGGGCCAAGGGCTCTGTGCCACTGCTGCTTGGCTTTCTTAGTGAGTCTGCACTTCCTGAACCTGGCAAGGGAGGCTGGCCCTGGAGTGCTAGGTCGGGCAGTCCCATTCAGACTGTTGACTGAGCTCCAGTTTATCAAAGCAACCTGAGCATTACTCACCTGGTGGGTCTCAGAGTTCCCGGTGGAAGGACACCCTGAAGAGGCCGCAGTGGTCAGTGGGGATCAGGTGTCCCCCTGACTGTAGTACTCCTTCATGGTATCATGAGGGCTTCTATGGAGAGGACTAGGCTGTGATACAGACATAGCTGAAGTGCCCCCTCTCCACATGGGAAACAGCATGTGTTCTCCCCCCAGGTATACACAGTGAGGGTTGCCTATAGCGCCCTGACATTTCAGGTGCAGGTACCCCCAAATCTGACTCCTTCTTTGTGATCCCTCCCACAAGCCCATAAGTTCCAGATAAGCTTCTTGGAATTTTGTTTCTGCTTCAACCTCAGCAGAGTAGGATGATCTCAGCAGCACCTCCAAGGCTCCAGGGAGTTCCGGTGCTACTTGCAGAGTGCTGGGGGAGCCCGGGATGCAACAAGCCCCTGCAGCCTTCTCCAGATACCCTACTCAAGACCCTGAGGGTGGAATCACAGCTTCCCTGCACAGAGTCTTTTTTTTTTTTTTTCTTGCAATGGATCAAACACCTTTTTCTCAGTGAAATCTCCACATTTGGTGGGGGGGGGGGCAGTGAGAAAAGCATCATCAACTTGTGTGAATATTAACAAGCTTGTTCATGTTCTCACAAGTTCATTGTGACCTAGGGAGCAAAGCACAGTGACATTATGCATGGGGTTTGCACTGGCATTGTCCTCGCTCTGACACTTTTAAAATGCAGCTGGCTGATCAGCCCCTCTTTTCTGGTGGTTTCCACCAGTTGCTTTCTGATGTGAGCTGGACCCGAACAACTAACCTCTTAGGATGTGGTTTGGAAAAGTTGTGGGAGGAAGGAATTGTGCCGGGAAATCTCAAAACTGCAGGGAATCTATGGGGCAGAAAAACACACTCCTGTGTCCTTCTGAAACGAAACAGAATCCAGGCATACTTCTCCCTCTGGGTCCCTCAGGGAAGGCCTGGCATTGAGGCATGGGCCTCGGACTTCAGCTACATGAGCCTTCAGGGCTCCAGATAATCAGCATATGGGACTGCATGAGAACAGGTATTTCCAGCAATTTCATGGCTGCTGTTGCTGCTGAGCCCAGAGCCCACACTGGGAGCTTCCATCCTAGATGTCTATAGATTGTGGCTAGCGGGAGGAATCTTGTGGACCACAGTACTCTGTGTGGCCTGCTGCTGTGGCTCAAGCTCTGTGGACAGCAGATCTTTTAAAGTTCTTCTGCAGTGCCATACAAGGCCAGTGCAAGCTCCATGTACAATGCCACTGTGCTGGGCATTCTGGTAGCCCCTGGGCAAGAGTGACCAGAAATATGTCTGTTGCAATGGCACACAGCTGGGTCACATTACGGAATACAGAATGTGCAGTCTGCACCTTCTCAGCATCTCCACATTTAATCCACCCAGGGGACAGTATCACTTGTGCATTTTCAACCACGGCAGATTAAATTCCAGTGACTCACACAGTCAACCAGCTGCAGCAATCAGAAACTTGGTCCTATAGGAGTGCTCCCCTCCTGTGACATGTGGCTGGGAAGTGTTTCACAAACTGGAAGTCACTTCAAGAAAAGAAAAGGTGGGCTGGTGTGATGGTTCAGTGTTTAAAGACCCTTGCTGCCAAGCCTGATGATCTGCGTTCAGTCCCCAAATGCTTTTACTCATTGTCCCTCCCTCAGACTCCAGACTCAGGTACAAAAGGTGCTGGCAACAAGCCTGGGTCCAGGGAGTGGTGACTTGATTCTTTCCACACTTAGCATCTTGTCCTATGATGCAGGGTAGCATCTTTCAGGCACTTGCAAGGGACCAGAAATGTGGAAGAGGACCAGTCATTCCAGATGTTTAGGACCCATGGGTGGCTATCAAATGCCCAGCTAAACTAAAGAACCGCTTGGCCAACCCAGGGGCATATGAGCTAAACCAACATCCGCTGTTTAAGCCACTGAGCATGGCGATGTTTGTTACATGATACACATCCTGTGACTATGGTAGGGTTCACATGAGCAGACAGTTACAGCTGCAGGCCCTGTACTTCTCTTCTTGGGGACTGGCTGGTGACCAGAACCTGGGGAAACGGGTCACGTTTGAATGTGAAATGTCCTCCACTGGCTCATCTGCTTAAATACTTGGTACCCAGTTGGTGGAGCTGTTTGGCAAAGTTGTGTGATCTTCAGGAGATGACTGCTCAAGCTCCCAATGCCATGGATGGAGTCCATTCCATTTGTCACACTCTCCCCACCATTATGGACTAAATCATCAGAATTGTGAGTCAAGACAAACCCTTCCTCTCTTAATTTGTTGCTGTAGATGGAACACCAGGGAGAAAGATCACTAACTCAGGTGGGTCAGGGAACCTACCATTGGGTCCCTGTGGAGCATCCCATCTTCTCTGGTGCAAACTTTCCCCAACTAGACTCTGAGCACCCGTGCTTATCAGAGACACGCAAGAACTACTGCCATGCAGCCTTGCCTCGGGCTGGTTAGAAAGCTACCATCCCCTTTATGATTTGAGTGGTAGCATTAAATGGTTTGAAGGAAAAAAAAATGTAACTGGAGAGGTTGACCTATCTTCTCCTAAGAAATGAGCTGAGAGTGGTGCCTTCCCAGGACAAGCTGGGCTCCCAGGGAGAGAACAGACCATCGTTCTGAGGCGGGGAAGGGTGAGTGTGATTCTTCTTTCTGGAGCTGGTTTTCTAGTGGGAGGCAGCTCTGCTGCTCGATATGGCTTGGCAACGAGGAGCTGTAATGATCAGCACTGAGGAGATGAAGTGATGCGTTTGGACAATGATGAGCCGCCCAGCAGCGGGAATGGTGGGATGAAATTAAGCAAAAACCCCCGAAACAAACAACACACCAACCTTTCATTATCCAGCCGTAAAGAAATTCATTTCTGTAGACATTCTTAAAAAAGGTTTCATCCAGTTATGTCCGGATCTCCATTGCTCTTGGAAATGAAATGGCTGCTCATTTAAAACAGTTTTCCTTTAACTGTTCAGTGCTGTTCAAAGGGAAGGGTGAAGATGAGTCCATCAGAATGAGAAAGACGGACTTGCACTGCTGACCTTCAAAAGCTTGCTTCCTATGAACGGCCTCCGCCGCAGCATCCGGGGTGTGCTTTCCATTCCTATTATAGCTGCATAATACTTGGAAACACGTCTTAGAATCAGAAAAGTACTGCATGGGTCTCACTTTGGTGTGATTCAAAGGGGCGAGGGAAGGATGAGCAAGAGTGAGCTCCTCCCTGATGAGGCTTTAAAAAAACAAGACGAAACACAGTTTCTGTAGACCCGGGGTCATCGGTGAAGACTTGGCAAACACAGGCAAAGCTTCCGAGGTGGGGATTTCCAGACAGTGTTCATTCCACTCTTTAAACATGACTGAGCACCCTAGTGAATGAAGGGTGGGTGACCGTGGGAGACTCTGGTGTCCGTTAGACCAGGATGGACCATGGTGAAGCATGGAGCCCCACATGCAGGCAAGAAGGGACATCACATCCATGTGTCTGAGTATCTTTCCCTTGTCTGTACTCACAGTGACTTTGCTTTAGTGACAATGACATGCTGACCACCAGGCCAGCCTCGACAAGGAACCAGAGGTACACTCTGCTCAGAGGAGGTTTTTTTTGGCGGCTTGGTCCAGGTTTCTGCCTCAGTCCTGAATAAGGTATCTCCCCAACTGGCATCATTTTGTCATGAAAGAATGGAGAACAGGATCCCCATCTGAGGACCTCCTAGTTATGTCCTGCCACAAGCCTGAAACACCAAGGCAGGATACTCAGCACCAGCAGTGCATTCATTCATTCATTCATTCACTCATTCATTCATGCACCACGTGTTTCCTGAGTGTCTGTTTTTCAAGGACTCAATAACATGAAGTAGTATAATGAAGATGTACACTGAGATATGGGAGTGTGGCTATGGGGTGTGGGATTGGCAAGTCCAGGGGTAATAAAATGCTCTTCATAGAGGAAGATACTTGATTTAGGCTTTTAAGGATGATGATGCAGAAAGGAAATGGCGTAGTAACCCCATGAAGGGTTTATGTCTGGAAGAGGCACTGTGTCACAGGACAGTGAGCAAGGGATTCATGCATGGTAGGAAATGCATGTCTGTACAGCCAGCTAAGGGAGATTTTAATGAAAGGAACCAGGTTGGGGTTGCTTCTCAGTGATAGAGTGCTTGTCCAACACCCACAAGACCCTGGGTTCAACCCTCCAGCCTGTCTCCCTATAAACCAAACCTCAGTAGGGAAACAGGTGTCACTTGTTGTCAAACAGATCGCAAGGATTTTAAAAATGAGAAACTTCTGTGAAGCTGTGGGGGAGGAGCTTGCCTAACGCCTGTGCTTCCCACTAGGCACATGCAGCAGGGGGCAGAAGGGGCCTGCTCCACTGGTCCTGATGTAATCTGAAGGGAAGACAAAGGTCTCTTGACAGCTCTTCCATACTAAGCACATTTTCAAAGCTGGGAGCCCGAAGACCTCACCACAGGAAGATGGAAAACTCATACATTATGTGGCTGTGAGGAATCATGTTTATAAGAAATGTTTAATGACATGGAAAATCATGATGTATAAATACATATGTATGTTACAAAGTGCATAATATTATTGTAGCTACAGAATAGTGGCATGCTTGGTCGCATACCTTTGGATAAAGAATGATGTGGTACTAAGATGCCTAACACAATGGGGTCTGTGGCACTCGTGGTGCCGTGTGCAGTGGTGGCCCTGGATTTGGCACACAATACAGGGGCTTGTGGCTCTCTCCTGCCTTCTTTCCGCCACCACCCCCAGGCTGAGTCCCTCCTACTGGCAGGACAAGTTCATACATGGACATCAAGATGTTACCCAAATGTTAACAGCCACCCCTCTTCTCTCTGCTTCTTACATATAAACTCTTTTAATGAACTCGCTGACTGGTCGACTTTCACATCTCATGTCTCATTGGCTGTGGTGACACATGTCCATGCCAAAGCTACCTCTGGACAAGACAATATTCCCTTCTGAGGAGGGCGTGGCTGTGTGCTGCAGTCTGAATATGCTCCTCCAATCTCACATGTTGGAAGAGCAGTTCCTATTACAGCTGTGTGGACAGGGATGGCCCTAGGGGATCAGGTAGGCTCTACCCTGAGAATGGGTTTATCCATTCCTGAGCTGATAGACAGATGGATCAATGATTTAAGGGGTTGTGGAGGGAGTGTCTCTGTTTTAAAAGAGAGATGTGTGGTGATATTGTGTTCCTCAATATATCGTGCACCCTAATAAATTTATCTGGGGTCAGAGAACAGAACAGCCACTAGACAGACATGGAGGACAGAAAATGGTGGCACTCACACCTTTAATCCTAGCCTTCTGGAGGCAGAGATCCATCCGGATCTCTGTGAGTTCAAAGCCACACTGGAAACAGCCAGGCATGGTGACTCATACCTTTAATCCCAGGAAGTGATGGCAGAAAGCAGAAAGGTATATAAGGCATGAAAACTAGGAACTAGAGCTGGTTAAGCTTTTAGGCTTCTAGCAGCAGTTCAGCTGAGACCCATTTAGATGAGGACACAGAGCCTTCCAGTCTAAAGAAACAGGATCAGCTGAGGAACTGGCCAGGTGAGGTGGCTGTGGCTTGTTCTGCTTCTCTGATCTTCCAGCATTCACCCCAATACCTGGCTCTGGGTTTGTTTTTATTGATCAGACCTTTTAAGATTCACGTTACAGAGATGTCTCTAGCACATTTGGTTCATCAGGACTTGTGAGGTCCCCTGTCAAGTTGTGGTGCTGCAAGAAGGTGCCCGTCAAAGCCTAAGCAGATGCCAGCAGCATGAGCATGGATTTCCAGCCCTCAGTCTGGGAGCCAAATCAAACTCCATTCTTTGTATGTTTCCTGACCTTCCTAATAATGCTATATCAATTTAAGATGGACCAAGACAGCATGTTCCACAAATGCAGCCACACCTAATACCTGCTGGATTTGTGTTGATCTGCTGGGGCTGTCATTACCAAATACCATCCCAAGCAGCTGAAATAATGAGCAGTAACTGTCTCAAAGTTCTGAAAGTCCAAGTTGAAAGTGTTCATCTCTTCCAGAGGCTTGCAGATTTCTACCACCGATGAGTGCATCGTAAATGTCTGCTAGTGAGGTTACCCATCAAACTGGGTTAGGGCCCCACCCTTCTGCAACAGGTGCATCCTCTTTGAAAACCTCCTTTTCATGTGTGGTAGCATCACAAGCTGATTCAACTCATTAAAAAGAGAGGAGCACAATTCAGTTTATTGGAAAGGCAAGAGGTTTGCCAGAAAGAATTGAGTAGAGGGAACTTGCTATTGGGTAGACAGTAAGCAACCTTCCATAATAGACCCAGAGTTAGGAAAAATATTCCAGATTTTCACAGTGATCTTCTCCTCTGATTGTGGAACCAGGGGTGACTTCCACCCTCTCCTTTGTGAAGTTGCAGCTGCAGAGCAGAGGGAGGAACCTGTGGGAGAAAACTCCAGGTAGGACCACAGCTCCCATTGAGTATTTACCTGGATAGTATACCAAATTGCATAACATAGAACTTTATAACATTTGCAGGGAACAGCTTCCACATGACTGCAAGCTACACCATCCCAAGAGCTCAGGCAGTAAACAGTGCTGAGGACATTTGGGCTCCAATCGACCAGACGAGGGCAAGGCCCTGGCTTTGCACCAGGGCATTCTCCAAAGACCTAAGAAAATGCATTTTTGAAAAACAATGCACTGTGGCATTTACAATGTGCACCAAAGGAAACCAGGTGACAGTGACATGTACAGCAGAGAGTGGAGACTGAAGCGTGCTGCTGTGAGTTTCTGTAGCCAAGGTGCAGCTGCTGAAGGTCGGTTGTGGCATTTTAATTATGCATGTTTCCTATAAAGAATAATATATTAGTATCAAGAGGTGATTGTTCCCAGAACACAAGAATGGTTTACATTAAAAATCAATCAATTTACTTCACCATATTGAAACGATAGGGGGAAAATCATGACTTAAATCTGAGCAGAAAATTCCCTTGACAGGACCCCCATGTCCATCCTGAAACTGTGGCCAGGTACAAACAGGAAAGGACACCTCAGCTTCAGCACTGCCCCAAAAGGGACATGACCTTGATGTGGCCTTGATGTCTCAGTCCCTTCTGAGTGGATTTGTGAATTCTCTAATGCTGTCCTTTATGGGTTTTTTTTTTTTTGAGGGGGGTGGTTTCCAGGTACTTGTAGTTTTTATGTGACCATTTCATTTGATCTTAAGAGTTATAATAAACTAAAAGCACAATGTACCATTTGCACAGGGATAGGCAGGCAGGCCACAGACTGGATGTAATGTACAGGTACCAGTGGAGATGAAGAGTCACAAGGAATAGTTACAAATGGCCATGGCCTCTGGACATCTGTCACTCCAGGAAAGCAGCAAGAAAACTGTAAAGAACTGTCAAATTCAGAATTCTTAAAATTAACTACAAGTTTGCAACAATCTTAGGAGCACTTGTTTAAGAAAAATGGTTGAATCTTGAAACTGTATCCATAATATACGAATGACTCATATAACTCGAGAAGATAAACAATCTAATAAAAATGGTAAAAATATTTGGATAGGCACTTCAATAAAGTATTACACTACAAACTCAAACTACATATTTTAAATAAATGCATTTTATCCCATGCAAATCAAATCTCAGTGCAAGTGATTTCAAATTTTAATATTAAAAGCTCAGCAACATATTTGAAACAACACTTGGTGAGGGAGTACACAGGCACTTGAAAAGTCACTCGACGTCTTTAGTGACTGTCCACAGGCAGATTAAAGCCCCCGTGAGTTATGCAGCATTAGGATGGGAGAGTGTTCAAGGCTCTCTCAGGGGAGGGGGCGATGTCTACACCCTGACTGTCAAGGTGCCCTGGTGCTGGCATTTGTCAAAACATTTTAAATGGATACATTTTATTGCACATAATGGACATTTAAGTAAAGTTTACTTATGAAGCTGATTTTTTTTTTTTAAAGACGACACTTACGAAGGGGAAACCAAAATCACGTTCCTTCCAGTAAATTCTCCCTCACAATTTCAGTAAACAAAATGCCAAGCATTTCTTCAAACTGTAGAGTTGACAGTGTGTCGTGGGAACAGTGGGTACACAGTTCCTGTCTCTTCTGTGGTGGTGTCTTATGTGACCATCTCTGCGAGGCTCCCAGAAGCAAATGCCAATCACCCAGCAGAAGGATCTCTTTCAGAAAGGTGCAACTGAGAAGGGGACAGTCTTGAAGTAGCCAACTTCAGCCAGCAAAAGTTCAGGACAGCGGAGAGCCCAAGGCTTCACTGAAGAACCTGTGAGGAAGTCCGGGGCAGAGTACAAATCTCTATTCCCCAGACTGTGTGGATTCTGCACCGTGTCCACGGAGCAGGGGCCAGATCATGTGCTTTCAAAAACAGGGTGTAAAGAATTCTGGAGGGAGGTGCTGCCCTGGGTCAGCCTGTGTCACTGTGATGGGTAACCTTGGTTGTCAACCTGAGAGCATCTGGAGTCACCTGAGACAGGTCTGGAGGACAGGAGGTGAGGGCACTTCCAGGAAGGATTAGCAGGGCAGAAGTCCCTCCCGGGGGGACTGTACATTCCTCTGAGGGAGCAGTTGTGTTGCCTGCTTGTCTGCACATCTTGCCAGTAAGTACATCTATTCCATGGTGTTGCTGGCCCTGCTATCCTTCACTGATATCCGAGCCCAGATTCTTGGCCTTCCAGGGCGCCCCAAAGACCAGCAACTCTCCAGGAATCTTTTATCCTTCTGAGGCATTTTCAGACTACCGAGGCATCTAGTTTTGTGGACTGAAGAACTACTGTCCCCTCAGCCTCTCAGAGCCATTGTTGGACTACCCAAACCCCCTTGTGTAAGCTATTCTACTAAATCCACTTTTGACATGTGTGTGTGTGTGTGTGTGTGTGTGTGTGTGTGTACACACACACACAATCAGTTCTACTTCACACATATAATCAGTTCTGTTTCTTTGGAGAACTCTAATGCAGTCATCAAACACTGCAGACAGTGGTGGGGTATCCACTCTACTTTTCAGAGGAGAAAGCAGATGAATTAGAATCTTACCTGGAACCGTGACTCGAAACCACATTGTTCACAAAGCCTGATGTGTCTCGGAGCTTTTCACAGCTTTCATCAACCTAACTCAAACGTAGACATACCTGGGTGGAAGAAATAACAGTTGGGGAATTGTCTTAAGCAGATAGGCCTGTAGGCATGTCTGTAGGGCATTTTCTTAATTGTTAATTGATGTGAGAGGGCCCAGGCTGCCGTGGCTGATGCCATCCTTGAGCAGGTGGGCCTGGGCAGTGTAAGAACAGTCCCTGAGCAAGCCATGGAAGTGAGTCAATAAGTAGCTTCCTCCATGGTTCTTGCTTGAGTTCCTGCCTCGACTTTCCTCAGGGATGGACTATAAAGGGAACATATAAGCCCAATAAACCCTTCCCTCCCCAAGTTGCTTTTGGTCATAGTGTTTATCATAGTCACCGAAAGTAAACTAAGACAGACCTCCTCTGATTCACTGATGGCCACACAGTAGCACAGAGGTGCAAAGAATGTTCAAAGAGACCGAGGGAGCAGAGCCAGAAAGCAGAGGCAAACTGGACCACGGCAACAGGAACCAACTATATCAGAGGAAATGCCCAGAAGAGGAAGCAAGCAAGCCTCTGAGTAGAAGAGCCATCTCAGACCCTGTGTCTTGTAAGAGGTGAATTTCAGGAGATAAAGAGAACATCTACCCACCAGTAACTGGACAAATAATCATGTTTGAAAAGGCAAAAGGCATTTTCTGAAGAAGGCATTCGAGGGCTGGAGAGAGGGCTCAGTGGGTGAAGCCCTGGCTGTGCACGTGTGAGGGTTGAGCTAGGACCCCAGCACACATCTGCAAGTCTGCACTCCTCCAGTGAAATGGGGGGCGGGCAGAGGTAGGCTCCCTGGAAGCTCAGTCTGGCATACGCAGCAACAGACAAGAAATCCTACCTACCCTTCATCAGGTCAAAAGCCAGAACCCACACTGGATACTATCCACTGACCTCCACCCACACTCACACACAGGGACATGCAGACACACACACACACACACACACACACACACAGTGCAACAAAAAAAAAACACACACACAAAAGCCTAGTGACCAACACACACGAAAAGGAGGCTTGATGTTACTAATCATAGGAATTGGGATCAAAGCCATAAGAAATGGGTGTCCCCTCACACTCATAAGGATGGCTGCCACAAAACTAAACAGAACATGACAAATAAATGGGAAAATGTACAGAAATTGGGACTGAACTTTCGGTGAAACGTAAGACAGTGCAGCTACTGTGGGGAACAATGTGGTCGTTTCTCAAAAATTAAAAATAGGATTGCCATATGATGCAGAAGTCCCACTTCTGAGTACGTACCTCCAATCTTTTTTCTTGAAATAAAATGAATGGAGGTGAAGGAGGCACGGCCTGACATTTTCTCTGTGGAAAGATGGAAGGAGAAAAGAAGGCATGGGGGGGTGATTCCCCACTTGCAGTGAGGGGGCGCAGCCCTTGCTCTGCTGAGGTGGAACTGGTCAGTGACCACACAGAAGCGGCCATAAAATGGTACAGAAAACAGGTACACACAATACTTTTCAGTGTTACCTCCATCCCACCTCCACCCCCAGACAACATTCTAAATAACTTCTCACGGTCCACGTACCAACTGTCCTTTAATGCAGAGGCTCCTCACAGCAACCCTTCCCAGCAGTGTGTGGAGTGATGAAGCTGTGTGTGGGCTGATGGTAATTAGTGCTTCAGGAGAAGTCTGTCCTTGGCATGGAGGAGGACTCCCTCCCCACCGCAGAGCAAGCACATGCTTTGCTTGGATCTGGCTCCGTGGCAGAGTGGGTGGGCCTGGAAGGCTGAGAACCCCCTCTCCTCATACTTAAAGCCCAAGGGGGCAACTTCTGCTTTTGAAGTTACCCTCATCCGGATACCCCATGCTATGGTTTCAATGGCCCCATCTTAGGTTTGCTAAAGGTTTTTGCAAATAGACTGGTCGATTGCCAAAAACAACAACAAAAAAACCAGGGCCATTTTATGCTCTTTGTCTTTTGAAGGCTCGTGTGTAACCATCCTGAACTTTCCCATTGGCTTCATTTTAGAGTAATGTGTGAAGTGGTGTCTACTTACCCGACTTGCTCATTGCCACTCACAGAGGCCACACTGATAACACTGACTTGCTGTCTTTGCTCTCTAGCTCGAGTGGAATTCTAGTACCATGTGGAGTTGGGGAAACAGAGGATCTTCCAGTTTTGATGATGTCATGGTCATCAGTGCCCATGCTATGTTGAAGAGAGTGGTCAGCATTGTGTGAAAAGCTCAGGTGCACAGGACTTAACTTCTGGGCTGGACCTTGGAGGAAGTGGAGTGTTGATGGTGACAGAGAAAGCGTGTGGCAAGTGTGATGCTTTGCAGAAAAAGAGGAAACAGCCTAATGTCCTCCTGGTCAGGGAGGGCAGGCATGCCAGTGAACTGGCAGGACATTACCCTCTGGGGTATCCTGAATGATCCTGGGTTGGGGAGGACCCAGGGGACATCATGCTCAGCTCTGTCCCCATGCTGCGAAGGCTGTTCTTGTCTCCCTCATCAGACTGTCTGTGAGGCTAGGTCACCTCCTCTGTGGAAGCTCACTCTCTGCTTGCTATTTCTTGGAGTTCCCTGCTTCACTCATGGTCCAGTATCCCATTCTGTGGAAGCAGTTTGTGTTCCTCAGCATTGGCAATAATAAAATATATCACAATACCTGTTAGAATTCTGCTCTCATTCCTTGGAGTCTGACGTCTTACATCATCAGCAGGCGCTGGCAACTACGTACCAGCCACGTGGTCATGCAAAGCCAAATGCGGACCCCCAATCCTCTCTCTCTCTCTCTGTGTTCTCTCTCTGCTCCCACCATCTTCCTTTCTCTCCAGGCCTGGCTCTCCTCCCTCCTATCCCCTCTTTCTTTCTAATAAAGCTCTTTATAACTCTGGTAGTCGTGGCCATGGCCCGTGACTTCTCTGCCGGAAACCAGAGCCACCAACCAGCGCTGTTTTACTATCAATACCCCCAGTGATATATGGCTTAAACAGGAGGCACCCATTTCCCACACTTCTGGTGAGAGCTCCTTTCCTGGCTTGAAGATGGTCACCTACTTCTCTCTCCACCCAAAGTAGAAAAAAATTTCCTCTCTTCCTACAGGGAAGAGACTGATCCCACCACCACAGGGTTCCACCCTTATGACTCCCACCCAGAGGGCTCATCTTCAGGCTCCATCACACAGACAATTCCTACCATGCACTAAGGACCACTAACAACGCCTATATGTAAAGCTGGGTGGAAGGAACAGAGGCAGGAATGTGGCCTCCAGGAAACAAGCAGAGGCCCAGTACTTCCTGCAAACTCATTTTCTTCTCTGTGACCTGCAGGATGAGTCTGCACTCATGGGGACTGCCCTTGCACTCCACCATTATCTCCCTGATAATTCCATGGTCCTGTTTCCGCAGCTGAATCCATTAGGAGAGTCTGGGGGTGAAGGACCATCTCTATCAAAGTAACTTGTCCTTGCTTTGCCGGGGATGGCTTGGGTCACCTTCACAGCGGCAGCACATCTCTGAGGTTGGTCCTGTGCTGACCAGGTCGTTGCTGGTGTCACGAGGCATCTAGGCTTCCTGTGTGACCCTCCATCTTGCTACCCGCCCCTTGCTAGCATCTGCAGAACTGTGGTGGTGCTGGCATCTTTCACTTAACTTTTCTGAGCCAGGCCCCTCCCACTGGACAGCAGCTGCGGCAGCAAAAGCGGGAGCCACGTGATCTTAGAGCATCTTGCCCTTGATTATAAGAGTGGTATTATTCTTGCAGTGCGGCCCATGGATCCAGAACAAAGGTCACGCTGGAGGATAACTACATGTGTGGCTTTGTTGAGAGCTCAATAAGGAATTCTCCATTGAACACCCTGAAGGGCTGGGCATGGAACTCAGCAGGAGGGAGGTGTTTGGCTAGCACGCAGGATGCCCTGAGTTGGATCTCCAACACTACGAAAAATAAACTTGAAAGTCGCAAGAATGCCCCTTAGTATTCCTTGAAATGGAGAACCCCGCCCCTACCCAAAACAAACAAAACAAAACACAACTGAGTCTGTAGGGAGCTGCGTGTAGCCACGCCTTACAGGTGGCGCTGGTTACCGCCTTCCGCCATCCCGACGGCGAGCGCTCCTCGTGTTAAACAGCTCCAGGTGAGGCTGTAGCAGAATGTGTGGCTTGTTTATGCATGCTTGAGCCTATTGGGCAATGCCCACGTGGCGACCTGGGGTTGGTTGCCCAGAGCCTATATAAGGCTGGGAGAGGCTTTGCCCGGGGATCCTCCAGAAGGGGGGGATTCCTTCAGAAGGAGGGGATCTTTTAGAAGTCAAAATACAGTTTAAAGGCCTGATTAAATTGCAAGGAGAAGAGCTCGGTGTTGTGTCTTCCTTGCTGGACAAGGGGGGCGCTACAATTGGTGGCCCGTCTGTCAGAGTTTGTGGTTTGTCTGAGGTAGGAGGTTGTCTTTATCATGTAAAGCTCTCATGGATGAAATGGATAGGAAAGGCAGACAGCCACGGGGATGGGAGAGATCTGTTTCAGTGCCAACGCAAAGTGTCCAGACTGTTAAAACTGGGGACCAGTGGACTTGTCGATCTGTTTGCTAAGCTCCGAGTGATGTGTGGCTGGGTGGATGTTGAGCTGCCGATGGAGTGATGGAGGCATGTGGCAGCCTCTGTTCAGAACAAGGACACCAACATGATCCAATGAGCCTGGTTCCCAAGGTGCTGGCAGGGTCACTGCGGAACCTCTGCTCTGCTGTGACACTGTTCTCAGTGTGGGGTGGTTCTTTTAGAAGACATCTGGCAACATTTAGATATAGTTATGGAACAATGGGGCAACATTGCCTCAGCTCAGGTGCCTGATCCAAAGCCCTTCCAAGTGGGATCTCTCCGTACCTTTCAACAGTCAGTATCTGGCTAGAACTGTATCCTGGCCTTGGCAGTACCACAGATTCTGAGCACACTGGGCCCCATAGCAACCATGCAGGCCCTGGAGTAGACCTACCATGTGGATCTTGCTGCTGTCAGGGGCGACTAAACAAATGCAGAGCTCACCAGCACTAGGCTGTCTTGGTACCTGGGATCAGCAGACAATAGGTTGAACTTGGACTTGGAATGGAGACTCTAGACTCTGTAGATGGAGTCTCCATAGAGACTACAACCATCTGTTGATATATTTTATGAAATGTCTCCTCTAGTCTTTTCTTATTGGGCTGTTAGTTGTTTGTTGTTGACGTACAAACATTCTTTATATATGATAGACCTTCTGGAGATTGTGGATCTTTGTCTGTTGTGTGCATTATCATTATGAACTTTTTCTTAGGCTGAGAATTTCTCTTTCAAGTTCAGAGTGATGTTTTCTGAAGGGCAACATTTCAAATACAGTATTGATAGGTACCAAATTCTCATTGTTCTTTTAAAATACTATGCTTTCTATGCCCTATAAAAATTTTATCTACCCAAAGGCTTAATAATTTTATCTGTTACTTTTAGTTCTATGATACATATTGAATGAGGGAAGGGTCCAAGATTTGTTCTGTTTTCGTGTTCTTTCACACTTTTGTTCAATACTATTTTAAGATTCCTTTTTATTACTTTTAATTATATGTAGGGATCCATGTGTGTGTAGGGGTATGTGTGTGTGTGTGTGTGTGTGTGTGTGTGTGTGTGTGTGTGTGTGCATATGAGTGCAGATGCCCTTGGAAGCCGAAGCCATCAGATTTCCTAACTCTTGAGCTACAGGCACTTGTGAGCCTCCTGAACCAGTCTAGGGACTGAATTCAGATTCTCTGGAGGAGCAGCAAGTGCTTTTTGCTGTGGGATGTTCTGTATGGCAAATGTGTTGCTAATAAAGCACTGATTGGCCAGTGGCTAGGCAGGAAGTAGGCGGGACTAACAGAGAGAATTAAAAGAGCAGGAAGGCAGAAGGAGACTGCCTGCCAGCCTGCCAGCCAGCAACCGCCAGGACAAGCAGCATGTGAAGATGCTGGTAAGCCACGAGCCATGTGGCAAGGTATAGATTTATGGAAATGGATAACTTAAGATATAAGGACAGTTAGCAAGAAGCCTGCCACGGCCATACAGTTTATAAGCAATAGAAGTCTCTGTGTTTCCTTGGTTGGGTCTGAGCGGCTGTGGGACTGGCAGGTGAAAGAGATTTATCCTGACTGTGGGCCAGGCAGGAAAACTTAAGCTACAGCTTTTAACTGCTGAAGCACCTCTTCAGCCCTGTCCACCCTTTTTTGTGTGTATGTGTATTGTTTTGGAGTGACAGCATACTCTTCAGCCCAAGCTGACCTTGAGCTTGCAATAGCCTTGCCTCTGCCTCCCAAGGGCTGGAATCACAGGCATGAGGCACCATGCCCTGTTATCCAACAAGGCTTGTTCTTTGTTGAAAAATGTTCTCTTTCAGCAGGGCTGTCTTGTCTAGGCTATTCTTGCCCTTTGCCCTTGCAAAATGTATTTAATAATTAACTTATCACAGTCTATTAAAAACAATCTCTTGATTATTTTGATTGCATTAAAATTCTGCATACATTTGGAAAGAATTGGTAAATTTAATACATTACAATTCTATCCATAAAAGCAGTCCATTTCTCCATTTCTAAGTGCTTTTTAAATGTCTCAATAAAGTTACACAATTTTCTCCATGATGAAATTACACATTTTTTTGTTAGTTTACTCTTATGGACCTCATCCTTTTTGTGGCTATTGTAAATACTACATATTTTTAAATTATGTCCTCCATTTATTGCATACATTATGGAAATGCAAATAACTTTCATATATTGATTTAAAAAAACTTGCCAAATCCTATTTTTATTCTTTCAGCATCCACTGTAGAAATCCCAACATGAATATTTAATTTGGCAAAGTTAAATTTTAATAAGTATCTTTACTTTCCCTCCAAATTTACATGCTATTTTGGTCAAGTACTTTGGTTTTAGCCTAATTTTTAACCCTACAAAGTGTTTCTTCGTTACTGCTGCTTCACAGGACTGGATGCCTTGATGATCATTCTTTCACTGTTCCCTCTTTGTGTCAGTATTTCTGACCTTCCTCCTGCTGGGCTGGGGGGCTCTCCTCCTATCCTCTGAAACTCACCGTGACTGGATTCTGAGGTCTGTTACTTTCCCCCATGCCTTTATTTGTCCCTTACTTCTTTTATTAGTTACTTTCTTGTTGCTTTAACCAAATACAGGACAAGAAGCGACATAAGGAAGACAGTCTTATTTTGGCTCACAGTTTGAGGCTGCAGTCCCTCCTGGAGGGAAGGTCCAAGAGCAGGCAGCTCCATGGTGGCAGGAGTGTGCAGCTGGGACTTCTCACCTCACACCTTGGTGGAACAGGAAACAGGAAGAAGACAGTAGACAGGCCAAAAGCCTCTAAGCCCCTCTCCTCCCCAGTGACTTACTTCTTACCACAAGGCCCCACCTCCTAAAGGTTCTAGAACCTCCCAAAGAAATAGTGCCAGAGTGAGGGACCAAGGGTTCACACACCTGCATCTCACATTCCATCCACATACTGACCACTGTCTCCTGGTCTCTCCTCTGTCATTCATTATTCTGGAGCTCTCCCTAGCTGCATGCTCACGCTACTTGCTTTATCCTCCGAATTTCTCACCCTCACTTCCAAGATCAGAAGAACTTCATGGGAAGGAGGGAATTCTGGGTAAATACTTCCTATCACTCTTCAAGTCCCTCAGCTCTTCAACTTGGTTTGAGCTCTTTATTTACTCATGATTTTATGAGCATATATTAATTAAATATAATGACAAGCTTCATACATTTTCATACTAATATCTCTTATCTGATTTATAGCTATATTTTCTAATTCTGTTTTATCTTTTTACTTGGTGTGTGTGTGTGTGTGTGTGTGTGTGTGTGTGTGTGTGTGTGTGTGTGTGTGTGTGTGTGTGTACATGGGTGTACACATAGGCCAGAAGTCAACACTGAGTGTCTTCCTCTATTACTCTCTACCTCATTTTTTGAGACAGAGTCTCTCACTGAACCTAGAGTTTCAGCTGGAATGATTGGCCTGTGAGCCTCCAGGATCTGCCTATCTCTGTCTCCCAGAACTGGGGTTACATACATGTGCCACCATGCCCAGCTTTAATGTACATCAGGGATCCGAACTAGGGTCTTCATGCATGCACAACAAGCACGTTACCTGCTGAGCTCTCTCCTCAGCTCTCTTATTTATTTTATTAATCCACACACATTGTGTTTAAACCTCACTTCCATTCATGAAAGGTTTATTAAATTAATTTGCAAATCCACCTAGAAAATTTTAAAATAATTTTTCCTTTTTAGCCTCAAGTTTATGATGCAAGTTTAAAATATTTTAAAACATTTCATGGCAGGGCTCTGTAACACATTTAAATTTTATTTAAATGTATCCTGTACACAGATTTCATATCCTGTGCCCTATAATTCCTATCTTAGCTGTCTTCAGGGGATTTGTTCCCTTTATGTCAATGTTTCCCTCTCATCTTGGTCATAAAGCTTCCTCCCTTCAGGTGCTTTGTTTTGAGGTACACCTCTATCCTTCTGTGTGGCAGCTCCTTGGAGACTAAATTAAGCTGCATCTTCCAGAGATTTTTCTATCCCATGGTAGGGTCGTGTCCAGGGCCTCTGTGGATGGCCTGGGCTGAATCCTTAGCAAGAAATTCTTTCCTCCTGAACTGGAGGGCTGAGCAGGTGGAGTCTCCACAGCATTTTAGGGGCAAGTAGACATGTTCCTCAAGGATCCTCAGGGCTGAATGAACAGGCTTCCCAGGAAACTTTAGGGCACCATGGGCAGATTCCCTGAGGGTCCTCTGGGCTGAGTGCCATGCTTCAGGTGGTCCTCTGTGACAGAGCATTATCACTTTCTGGGGACCCCAACTCTACCTGGGATTCTCTTGGGCATCCATTCAGTCTTGATTCCCACAAGGAAACAACAGCTTTGGTCAGTTCTCCATGAGCTGATGACAGTTCTCATAAAACAAGGAATTCAACTTAACCCTGTGTTCCTATTTGGGGTTTCCTTGCTACCTTCAAACTCACAGAGTTTTCCCACTTTGGGGGACAGTTCAGCTTTATACCTTTAAAATTTGTAGCCATGTTATCAAAACACACAGACACACACACACACACACACACACACACACACACACACACACACACATATACACACACAAATACATTCCATACTAGGAGGGTTTTTGTTAAGACAGAATCACTAAGAACAGTTCCCCACCCAACGCCGGGGAAGGAGCCCAGGAGTACCCAGGACATCACATCCAGGAACTCAGCACTGTTCCCAGTCCAGAGGACTTGTCCCTAACCTTGGTCTCTCCTTGTCTTCAGAGTCATCCCACAGGTGAGCTACTGCCCCTGTAGCAGGTACCTGGGTCCTCTACTGCTGGAATGAGGAAAGTGACAATTCATCAAAATAAAAGGGTATGGAGTGGCCAGGTCAAGTCTTAAACACATGGAGAAGTGGACCTGGGGACAAGCGCTGGAGAAAAAGCCTTGGATAAAGCCTTAACCCTCTCCACGTCCTGAGAGGTCAGGTGAGAATCAGGCACTCTGGCCTGTGGAACGGCTGTCAACAGAAGTGAGGGGGCACCAGGGAACCAGAGACCTTGCAGAAGCACTTCATAGTGTCACTGTGAGACTGCCTTCCACAGTCTCCCTCCAGAAGCAGTTTGACAGGCTGTATCTACCTCCCCACCTAGTTCACTCAGTGTGAACTCATCAACAGATTATTAACCCACTGATGACCTTAGTACTTTCACGATCCCAACACATCTGTAAACAAGCCTTCAACTCATAAGCCTCTGGGGGGACTCTTCATCTCAAAGCAAAACAGTCCCAGATCTCTGTCCAGCTCCAGACCTTGGCCAACTCTCCTGGCCTCCCCATGCCCTGTCATCACCTGATAGGAGAAGTCATCGATGGTCATAGATGAATTAGGCAGACACTGTGGCTGGCACCGGGGTCACATTATCATTAAAACTTAAGAAACTCCATTGCCTCTGTGTGCTGTAGAAGGCGACTTCTGGATGGTCTAGAGGGTCTTTTGCTGTTGATTTTCTGTGCTTAGCTCAGATGTCTGGAGTGGAGCTTTGGTAACTCCGGGGCCCCTATGAGCACCTGCTCCTTTGTTACCAGATTTGCTTACTGGGTGCAGCTGTCACTTTTTAGGAGGAACTCAGGATCACATTCATCCCTGCAGAGGTGGAGAAGCTGGAGGGAGGGAGGGAGGGAAGGAGGGAGGGAGGGAGGGAAGGAGGATGGAACCCTCTGCTGAGAAATTACCCTCCACTGACTGCCTCCCCACACTCTGGCTGGCTGTGGTGGCTGGATCCTTTCCTGGGACCATGCTCTTTCTTTCCAAAACCAGTCTATTCATCTGTACTTGGTCTTTGCCTTGCCGATAAATGATGGTGGGGGGTAGAACCCTGCCACTGGACACTGGAGAGGCATCAGATGCCCAGGCCCTCCTTACAAGGTAGCAGCACAGGTGAGTGAGGAGATGGTGGCCCCAGAGCTCTTACAGCCCTCTGGGCGGGGCGACTGGATCCCCTGTGTAGTTCTTCCTGTCCCTAGGCCAGGTACGTAGTAGCATGCAGGAGATCCTGAATCCCAGGAAGGGTTTAGATCTGCACCATGGATCTATATGTGGTTGTGAGACAGGAGCTTCTCTTTAGAAATGGGGGACCTGTGTCTCAGCATGCCTTGTTCTTTCCTCTTTGGGTTCTCTGCCTTCTTCAGAAGCTACTCTTACATACATTTAGTTATTAATTAATTTCCCCCACTCACTTGAGGAAAACTGACCCTTTTTTGAGGGCCTCAGATCTAGCCATGGCTGACCTGCCACTTACTTGGCCACGGGCTCCAGGCTTGTGGTAGGACTGCCAGTGTTTACTTGGGCAGGGACAGGGACTCTCTATGTGGGTTTGCTGTGGTCAAGAGTACAGGAGGACACTCCTCCTCAGCCACTGGCAAGTCTGCCCCTGATACCTCTCAAGTCATGTAGGTGCCTGACATGTTTTGCTTTATTTTGAAATGGGGTTCAGAAAACTTTGTGTATTTGTGTGTGGGCATGTGTGTGCCCGCCCACAGCAGTCTCTGGGCTCCTGCATTCCAGGAGTCAGAACCAGGCTGGGAGCACAGACATGAGCAAAGGAGTCACAGAGCTGGGCTATGCCACTGGACATGGAGACTGTCAAAAGGAAATGCTGTCTCTCCCCCCTCACTCCTGGTAGGAATTCCTGTGAACGGTCCTTATTTTCCTTAAACTAGAGACCTGCTTCCATCTGGGGAAACTGAGTCTACAGAGATCATAGAACTTGCCCAGAATTACCTGGCAGCCCACAGAAAAGCAGGACCCAGAATCTGCTCCTCAGACATTGTGATAAATGTGACAATTAATGACAGATGAGGTCTCTCACCTAGGAGTGAGACACCTGAGACCGAGCAATGTCAGGGACCTGGTTCTGGAACAGGAAGGCTAGAGGGGAGGATGGAGGAAGGGAACGGGATGAGTGTCCCACGGAAGCAGGTCCCTCTCCCTTGTTCTCAGAGGTGAGCCATGAAGCCTTTACCCAACCATATGAAAACACTTTCTGAGACAGTGTCCTGGGGAAAGTCTGCCTCTTCGATCATCACCCAGGCTCTCTCTGAATCCCTAGCAGTTCCCAAACTGCCCTGATGGCTTAGCTGTCCCAACAAGGTCCTTATGAAAGGACCTCACTACTCAAGACCATAGTTTCATGTATGGATTTATATAGCTCCCTTGATAGTGGAAAATTTTGCCCTATCTAATTATGACCATGGGGAAAGGTTGGAAGCCAGGTGCCCAAGGGGCTGGTGCTGAGGGTAGACTATTTTAATATATTTATTAATGAGTTGGAAGAGTCAGAGAAAGGGCTAAATGGTAAAAGTTCCCGAGTGCACAGAATTGTTTAAGTTAAGTGCTCCGGGAAGAAAAACAGGGACTTTTCTGTGATTATCTTCTTCCTTGCAAGACTGTTTTGTCAAGTGAAAAATACTTAGACAATCAACTGTGCAGAGACCACATTTAGTCCCCTCTTTCATATCTGATGAAATACAATGCACTATGAAGAATTGAGAATGTAGACTGGAAGGATCACAGTGGCTGATTCAGAGGTGACATCTCTCTAGAATGTACACTGCTCTGAGATCAGGCTCAGGGGGTGTGTCCCCCAGGGTGAGACTCTTCCAAAGAGAAGGGATCAAGAAACAATGCGACCTTCAGTTCCCAAACATTTCTATCACCCCTGAGGTGTTCCAGAGCCTTTGGCTCCCTTCCCTGAGGATCTGGTTCCCTGGATCTAAATCCTAGTCCTGAAAACGATCAGCTCTAAGGGCTAGGGCATACTCCAGATTTTTCTTTGCCTCATTTTCTTAACTTTTGTAATAAAAAAAAAAGCACTTTTATTTATTTTGTGCTTATGTACAGGGCAGGAGAAGGTATGCATTCCTCAGCCTGCATGTTAATGTCTCAGGACTTTCGAGAGTCAATTCTCTTCTACCACTCAAGGCAGGGACCCTGAAGCAGAGGGTGTGTCTGTCTGTGGAGCAGGCCTGTGCACACAGCAGTCCGAAAAGCAAGATGTGTCATAGGCAGAGATTCCTGGTGTTTGTGGCTCTGTTCTCTTTGCCAGCTGCAGGCAGACTTACCCACAGTGCCCAGTCCTCACTGAGGTGTGCTCAGTGTTGATAAACAGACTCCTGCAGACTTTGTGGTAATGTGCAAAGCTCATAGACTGCTGCACTGGGTGCAAACAAGATTTAGAATCATGCACAGTAGAAACAGAGCTAATTTTCTTGATTAGAAATGCAATATCAATTGCATTTAAATTGAATGTAAAATGCAATATGACAAGATGCAACAAACTAGATATGCTCTGTATATCTGTCTGTTTTCACATTGTGCACAGAAAAATGCTAGTAGAATGTTGTTGGGCCAGCCAGATGGCCAGGCACCTAATGGTGTTTGCCACCAAGTCTGACAACCTGAGCTCAATTCTCTGAATCAACATGATAGAAGAAAACTAACTCCAACTCCTGCAAATTGTTCTCTGATCACGCATCCATGTTACACACACACACACACATACACACACACACACACACACACACACACACACACACACACGCTAAAACACAATTTTTTAAAAATATAAAAGAAAACATAAAAACATTGCTGTACAGGGAAGGTCATCAAATGTTACCACTGTTTTTCCCTGAATGTGTTGACTCTGTGCTTTTTTGTATTTTCAAGATACCTGTTCTGACACACATACAAAACAACAATGGTCTCTTTTCTAAGCACAGCCTGGCCTCTACAGGGTGTATCCTGTTTTCCTCTGTGTTAGGGAGCATCACACCATCACTTAACCCCAAAACTGCTGCCCTCTCTCCACCATACTGGATCTGTGTATCAGAGGGCTTCTGTGACATCCATGAGTACTGACAGCTGTCACTCTCAATTCTAGCTCCATCCAGGACCTTGCTCCTGAACTCTAGCTTGAAGTTCCCAACAGTGACAAAGACAGATCTTCTAGGTGACCTGGGAGCCTTCAGAGTTGGCTCTGAAAGGACAAAGCTGGGGAGACCTCTTACATGCCACTCCTCAAGCTCTGGGACTCAGGTGTCAAACTGTCAGCCCTCTTCCCTTCGGCATTGGCCAACACCCAAGGTGGTAGCTTGCTTGCTTGGCTTTCATCCAGGACTCGGTTGTGTCACCACAATGAGTTTTCAGCGGGGGAAGGACCTGATAGGATCCCTTGGAGAGACAGCTTGGCGGGTGGGCTGGGAAATGTTGAGGGAAGCCTGGGCCCTGGACCTCCCCCAGCTTCCCCTGACAGTTATTTTAACTCTGCAGGCCTCAAGAAAGCATTTGCATTTTTCCTATTTTTTTAAAAAAATTCATTTCAGTCTTACTTAGTAGAACAAAATAAACTTTAATAGAACACCTTCTCCAGGTTGCAAAAATCTCATTCCACCGACCTCCCCCTAAACCCCTTATTAATTCTTCCTGAAAGATGATATACAAACTCAGAACTCATTAGCATCTCAGGATAATTAGCCTGTTTCTTCCTTCTGTGGATGGTCTGCTTACACAGTGTTCTGTCTCACCTTAGCTGGAATTATTTGTTGGTTTTGCCTGATATAAAGGACAGATTTTGGCAGTCCTTTCTGACTTGTGGTACTTAGGACGGCTGCACAAAACCCTTTATAAAGCGAACTTCCCACTGACTTTTATAGGGAGATGAATGGCATGCATTTAATGGGGTGCCAATTTCTGCCCCATGTAGGCGGATCCCCTTAAAGTGCTGACCAGTAAGTAGACATGCCCACTGTACCCCACATCTCCTAGGTGAGCAACTTCAGCTCAAAGAGGGCTGCTTTCCTGATTTCTGACTCTCAGGCAATGCTGCCTGGCTTGATGGTAGCATCCTCCTGTACCTGTATCCTCTTGCAGTTTCTACTCTTTGACCCTTAAGCTATCCTCATGGCACACAAGTAACCTTCACAGGAATGGTCATGGAGAGCCTTCTTAAATGACCAGGAAGGCAAGGTGCCCAAGAGGAGATCTTCCCACATCCTCAGGGATATAAATTTGTTCTTGGATTATATGGGGGCTGAGGCAAGCCTGTGCTGGGCTGGAGCCATTGAAACAAGAATCTGAAGGATGATTTAAGCTCTCTTGAGCCTCCTCATAGCAATTAACAACAAAAGCAGTTGTCTTTTCTATGTTACCCAGAATCCAGAACAGTGCATGGTGCAGAAACGTGGCTCAAAGCACAAAGATGCTTTCATAGAGTTGAGCCTGTGACAGGTGACAGCAAAGCTGTGTGGCCATTTGGAGGCTCTTTGAGGCTGTCTTCTCTTTAGAGTAAAGGAGTGCCCAAGGTGTGGAGGTCTTTGAGCACCAAACAGCCCAGAGAGGGACTCAACCTTTAGTCAAGTTGACTAGCATAAGTGTTGTGTGAGAAGGGGTGTGGGAATGCCCCAAACTGTGGAGTATCCACAGATTTGGGTTGACTGCATTTCTTCATTCCAGGAGCTAGAGGTGCTAGAGGCATAAAGCTTTTGAGAGTACACACAACCCAGATAGGGCCAGTAGGGGTCTTCTGTTTCCCCAGGTCACATCAGCAAGGAATGAACAAACCCTGTTCTGCTTCTCTAAGTACAGTTTGGGGGGGGTGGGGGCTGTTAGTCTGCCTAGTAACTGGCAAAACACCTCAGTAGACTGTGGGCCCAGAGACCAAACTGGCCACACAGTATCATAAAGAGACACATGAATGCAGTCTCCAGTGGATGATACCAGTGCTCTAATCTGCAAAGTTTTAGGGCTGTACGTGGGAAATAATCTTGTCAGTACTTTGGCATCAAAGAAAGAGAGAAACTCACTAATTGTAAGCGGTTTGGGTGGAGAAAAGTAGTGATGTGCCAACTATGTAAATCAGCATATGCCGAGATCTAAAAGAAATCATGCCAGGCCAGAAGGAAGTTAGGCAAACCAAAAGGATGAGGAAGCAACCCCGGAAACTGATCGGAAGCACTTGGGTGCTTCTGTTTTTATTAGGAGGGGCTGTTAAAGAGATGAGAAGTGATGAGTATGTGCCTGACCTAGATGTGTCTTTGGAGATAGCTGGGTGTGCTGCACTCCACCCGGGCCAGGCAGGCTTCGTAGGCAAGCTCTTAACTGCGTGGATCCTTCTTCTTGGTACCTGAAGTTTGGTCAAGTGCTTCTAAGCGGGACTAGATCTTACGGTTTGGATGCCTAGGGTTTAGGGTTCATGAGTATGTGGAAGTCTGTACCCTGCTGTCGGCACTAACTGCCTAGGGCTGGATTGGGGCTGGAAGCAGCTACCAACTAATGTCAGAGAATCTGAAGGCAGAGACCTGGCACGAAACCAGTCCACCCAGTCCTCAGCGCAAGCGAGGTCAACACAGGGGTTGGGACCAGCGCCGCCTGGTGGATACTGCGTGTGACCAGCGCGGAGCCAGGCTCCTTCAGCACGCATGGGCTGAGAGGGAGCTCGGAATGTTACTTGACTCCTGCGTGCAGCGGCAGAGCAGCTTGTGGCGAGGCATGAAGAAACCTCAGTCCTGTGTCGGGAGGAATTAAAGACGACTTTACGGAGATCGAGCCCTCTAGACGAGGGGCCGTCTTGTGCAATGGCCCAATAACCACTTGTCTTATGCTTTGCACCAGAGCGAGGGGAAAGGTTGGGGGTCTCAGGGTTAAAGCTGAGGCAGAGGAAGGCGCTGAAGCCAGCAGATATGGGGGGGGGGGGGGGGGGGTGGGATGGGGAGGACGTTAGAGGCTCAGTACCAAAAATTCGGGTTTCAGGGCACGGCGACGCTTTAGGGACCTAGGTAAATATTTTCCATATTTATCCAAGAGAGAAATCGACCCGTGTCTAGAAGGGTCCCGGGCCCACCTGGCATCAGAGTCTGCAGTCTAGTATTCCCTCTGGGCCCTGCGCCTTAGACTCACTTTAAACCAGGTAGATCGCACCGGCGCCCCTAGCTCCGCGGGTGGAGGGACCTGCCTGGCCCGGGCGCCTCCACCTCGTCTTCAGCTCGTGGTTAGGTTCGCAGCGCGGAGCCTGGAGCCCTTGGCTCCGCTGTGCGCACCGTCAGCTAGAACCCTAGGCTACCAGCAGCGACAACGGAGTGGGCTGGGGACTGCAGTAGAGGAATCAGCCGGCCCGGTTGGGCGCGCCCCTCGGTGCCGCGCTGAGTCCCCGCCTCTGGGGTCCGGGGCTGGGGGCGGAGACTGGGGCCCCGCCGGGCCCGGGGGCGGTGCAGGCAGGGAGGGCGCAGGCAGGAGGAGGGGCTCCCGTGCGGGGCAGGG
>CABHPP010139769.1:0-16668 GCA_902168425.1 Peromyscus attwateri | reverse complement strand
TCACTGTTTTTCACATCTATGAAATTTGTGTCTTCAAATTTAAGCAGATGGATCAACTGTTGACACTATACAAGCATTTCTGATCCACTGTTAGTCTCTATCTTTTGCTTAGAGGAATATTATATTTAAAGTACAAGTATCTTCCTGTAGCCATAGTTCTTGTAAGTATGGATGAAATATATCTGTCAAAAATGGTCCATGACTGAACATGTACAGATATTCTTTCTTGTTGTTCATTTGAATAGTTTAGTCTCTTAAGTCAATATCAGAGTTGTGATAATACTACTTGTAGACTAGTTCAAACTCTATATTCTTAAAAATTGAAGAACCTGGATAGTAGAATTACAAACCATTGTTGATAACATTAGCTTTTATATTTACCTATGTGTCTGTTTTACTGAAATCATCATTATATCATATATTGTGGTGTTAATGTTTTAGTGTCCTATTTTCTTAGCCAAGAAGATTCCCTTGAATATACTTCAGGAAAGTTAGATAGTAATGAATTCTTTCATACTTATTTGCAGAATCACTTTTAAAAGATAGTTTGACCAGATGGGAAAGTTTGGTCGACAAACACCTTGCAGCAATTTCTTGTCCTGATTGTTCTGGTCTCCAATGGATAAGAACCTTGATGGTCATCTTAGAGAGGGCTCAGAGTATGTGGCACTGTGCTTCTCTCTTACTAGTTTCAAGATTCTGTGTCTTGTCTTTCCTCATAAAATGTTTGACTATGCTGACTTACTTTGAACTACTAGAATTAATGTTAATTGAATTTTGCTGAAATTCTTGAAGGTTCTTGGGAGTTGCTCATCAAATCTGGGACTGTACTTGCTATTATGTCCTTTCTTCTCTTGGAACACGAGAGCATGTTAGTCTGTTGTGCTATCTCTTAGGTTCTTCAGTTTTAGTTACTTCTCTCAGTATTTTTCTTTTTGTCCCAACAATAATTTCCATTGCCCTGCCTTCATATCTGCAGGTATATTTTCTCCTGTCTGCCAGAAATGTCTTATAAATTGTTATAATGAAACTTTAATTCAGTTATTGGACATTTCAGTGCTAACACTCCTTTTCTGATTGTTTTTATATTTCCATCGTCTCCACACACTACTTTCTTGATCTCCACACCTTCCTTTATTTCTCTGGACACCTTTAAAATAGTTATTGTAGGGTTCTTGTCCAATAGATCAACATATATATATTACATTACAGTTTGGGGGATTGAACACAGGACCTCATGCATACTAGACAAGTACTCTACCACTAAGTGGCATCTATCCCCAACCCTTCTCTTTACGTTTTATTTTTAGACAAGGTCTCATTAAGTTGCCCAGACTAGCCTTTAACTGGAATTTATAAGCCAACTGCCCCACCCTCCCAAGTAGGTGGGATTACAGACTTATAACCCCTCTGGTAGGACTTGATACTTTTGGTTTAAAAACTTGACATTTGACTTGAGTGATGTAATAGTTCTGAAAATTAGATTCTCTCCTATCCAGTATTTTCTGCTTTGTTATTGTTTTCATTTTTTGTTTTGTTTTTTTTTTATCTGCCAAAGATCAGCTTTAGATAGAAACTTCTGGGCTTCAGAATTGGTTAAGCATGTACCATGACCTAGGTATATATATAGCAGCTTTCCAATTTTCTCTGCATATGTGACTGCTTTTACATTTCCGAACCTTTAAAAAAATGGCTCCAAACAATGTTAACACAAAACTATAGGAGGTCTATAAGGAAAGCATCAACTCTTTAATTGTTCTTCAGCTCACCACAGACAGGAAAACAGGGCCTTCCACATGCAAGGGACAGATGCCGCATGCTGGTTGCCTCCCATGGTCCCTCTGCCTGGAAGCATCAGTTACTGTTCAGAACCAGTCCCAACACTGGAGGGACAGGGTAGATGTTATCCACCCTGGCTTCATCAAATCTGCTTTTGAAAGATCCGCACAGCTCCCTACACTGGGCTATTTGAAACAGGAGGCAGGTAATTGCTACCGTGCTAAGCATTGAACCTCATCGGAATTCATTGAAATATAACATTCAAGCATTCTCCCTGGAAGTTGCAAGGCTTTATAGACTTCAATTTTCCAAAAACAGTGATACCGTAACAGATTATGCTACTATAACTGGCCAGGTAGGGAGACAGATTCCTAATGCTTTTCATAATTCGATGGTTTATAGATTTTTAGCATAAAATGATATTCCTTTATTTGAATGTAGTATGGTTTATTTACCCACTCATCTGCTGAAAGAGGCATTGGTTGTTATATCTTAATACTATTTTTTATTTTCCAAAATTATGTAATATTGGAATGTAATACAAAAATTATGTATATTGTTGGTATAAAATTCAATATACCTTCCATCTTAAATAGGTTTTAAAAATCTATGATATAAGAAATTATATTCCTTTATCTATTTTTATTTACTTATATTTTGGTTTTTTTGAGACACAGTCTTGTTATATTGTCCAGGGTGCCATCTAACTCCCCTAAGTAATAGAGGATGCTCTGAAATTACAGCAGTTCTCCTGCCTCTATCTCAAGAATACCAGGATTACAGGTATGCACACCATTTCCACTCTTAATTCCCTTTAAAATTTGGGACTGAGTAATCTTTTAAGCCAGGTACTAAAATAGTAAATAGAAAAAAATTAAAATGACATTTTATTCTTAAAAATCCATGATTTTGAATGAAGTATTTAAAAAAAATCAAGTATCAATAAACAAATCAATACATTTGAATTTGAAAACCCACACTGGGTATTCAAATAAATCTGAGTATTTGGAACTTCTAGAACATTTTTTCGACAGGGTCATAAAATAGATGTAAGACTTACATAGATTTTATTAGGGTAAATCTGTTACTAAGGAGATGGAATGAAATTCCCAGAAGCCTCTATTATTTTTTGTTGTTAGCATGAATAGTTACACAATTCATGATTCTCCATTACTAAAAATAGAAAATATTCAAAATAGGAGATGTTGTAAGAGCTATCTTCCCAATTTTTAAATATCAGCTGTAGAAAGTCACACAGAAAGACAAACTTCTCACTGTGACAAGTAGCATTTTATAGGCAGAATCAATCCTCAATATCCTCACTTCATCGTGTCCCATGGTTTGTGAACCAGGTGAGAGTTTCGTGTACATTCTAAGCATCTGATATTTGAGGAAAATAATCCCTTTGGTCTAGAAATAACACAAGCACTTTACTGGTAAAAAACTAAGCATGAAAGCTCAGTGACTAATACAGACTTGTGGTGGGTTCTGGAAGAAAGCCTTTGCATTGTTAGAGCCACATGCTCATGGCAGTGTCCGTGATTGACAACATCAGGGATACTATTTTCATTTTGTTAACCTGTGTTCGAGGTTTGCTCTCAACCCGTGTACAAAACACACACAAGCATACACACACAGATTATGGAAAATTAACTCTTTCGTTGTTGGTGGATGAAATATAACAGAAAACAAGCCACAGAAGCATTTTGTATATTAGATTTTTAGAGGTAGTAATGTTTACTTTTGAATGTGTAGGGTTAGTATGAAATCAGCATAGTTAAAATTTAAATACAAATGATATGGAATTACAATACAGTCAAAAATAACTTATAAAAGTAAAAATTTTTACATGTGTATTTGCATATTTAAGTCATAAATCATCCTCATATTAAAGTACAAGTGTCAACATATTGCTCTAAATATCAAATTCACACTTATATGTCAGTTTTCAAACTCAACAGTTTGAGTTTGTAATTTTTAACTCAGAAATTTGATTTGTTTCTTATTAACATTTTAAAATGGTGATCATGTAGGAAATATATATATACAGAATCTGGAAGGTAAGCTGGCTGTCTAGAGGTGATAAGAGCCAATACTCACGTGACATTTTCTACATTTACAATGTGAATTTTCATCTCATCTGTGTCTGCATACAAACAAGTGAAGCCTGAGCAAGTAGGAGCCCAAACTCACAAAGGTGATGTGGCCAATTTTAGGGGTTAACTATTTTTTGATTAAGAATACTTCTTTTAATGTCTTGGTTTAGTTACAAAGGCCCACAGTAACACTAGTGACTGAAAAGAGAAAGAGTGTAAACCCTCACAATCTCTATATGACACTCCAAGGCACTTTAACGTACATTTTAGTAAAAAGCATTTTTATTAAAAATCAGTCCTTTCTTAACGCTAAATTATACTATCACCATATGGATTGCCTGTCAAAGAAAATCTTTGAAACATTCAAAATTAATTTGTTATATACTTAATACTCACACACTTATAAAGGGCACTGGCATTGTAGTACAGTGTTTGCTCCGTGGATTTTGGAATCTTGCCATTAAAACTCATAGGCTGAAATTTCCCCATCATTTTGATTACATTATTCCAATTATGAATATTACTGGAAGTTATACTCCATTACTGAAGTTAAGAATTCAGGATGGAGAGCTCTTTACTAAGTTACAGCATCTTTTCTGAAGAATGGTTTAGAATTTACTTTATGTGTGTTTTTCTCCAGTAGCAGGTGGCTACTGGATCCAGAATGTTGATCATCTTGTTCCACAGCAAAGAAAAAAAAAAGACTATCTGGAAAAAAAAAAAGTCCCAAGAGGCTATGCACTGCTGAGCATTTATAAGAAAAAAGAGGTAAAATAATAAGAAAACATTTGTGATGCATGTGATTAGAACAGAATACAAGGAAGTGAAGAAAAAGAAAAAAATGACTGCATATCTTCAGTAGCATGTGCCCTTGAACAGCAGTGAAGAGGACCATGGTCAAACCCCACAAAGACACTGTCTCTTTTGTTCACAACTTAATGCAAAGAAAATCCACAGTCTTCTTCTAAAAATCAACAAATTCTCCCTCGGAAAAGTAAAATTAAAAACTTTGACGTGGTATATTTTAAATAAGAATTTTTTTCTTTTACTATTACAATGCTAAGTTATACTTCAAAATAATCTGCGGAGTGAGTTGCCATGGTAACAGTTTAACTCCCTTTGAAACATAATTATAAGCATTTTTAATTTTCTTTAAGTTTATCAGATACAATATGGTACTCAGGATGTTTGTTTTTCCTCTAATAATAGTATCATAGTATTAAGTATTAGCATACAACTTCCTTCTATTTAATTAAATGTTTTTATTTATGGGAAAGGTTTATAATCATTGTTATTTTTATACATGAGTCACGTATAAAATATCATTTTATATTTCAATCTTAAAGACAGTCTGAAAATATCACTGTAATTTTATCTAAACAGAGATGGTGTCTCAGGCCTATTATCTTGCTATGCCCAAGAGTGTGGCAGGAGTGCCACAGGTTCAAGGCCAGCCTAGGCAGTTTAATGAGATCTTGTCTCCAAACACAAATGTAAAGAGGGCTGGGCATACAGATCAGGGGTAGAACACCTGTTGTGCATGCAGGAGACCCTGGGTTCCAGTCAGAACTGAAAAAGAAAATCATCTAAAATTGGAATGGGAGGGCACCTTTGGTCAATGTATAATTATAGCTAGTCTTATAAATTATAATCTTACTTCTGTTTAAATGGTTATCATATTCTCAGAATTTTGTATTACAAAATGTCCACAAATATAAGGAATGGAACAGAGCTCTATAAGAAGAAAATCAAGCGAAAAACCCATAGAAAATCGTAATTACAACATAAATATATCTTACTCTTTGTAGTCCTTCATACCAATCATCTTGCTCAAACCAATGTGAGACGTAAGTCATCCAAGCCATAGACTGTTTGCACTTTAATCAAGTCAGCTGGAGAACTGTCAGCGCCTAAAGTAACAATAATGTGTTTCAACCAAACAAGTTTCACCAGGATCTCCCCGTGAAATCATGTTCAGTACAAGAAGCTAATACTAGACAAACATTTTGACTGAAACAGTTTTAATAACTTGCACATAGCTGTTGAGAGTAAGCTAAGTCAGAAAACACAAACCTACATTCAAAAATGAAAACTAAAGTAACTTCATGTTGTGTAGTTCCAGAAAAAAACTATCAAATATTAGGCCTTAGTTGCATGTTCTAGAAACACCTTAGATTTAATTGTTTTAAGAAACAAACAATTGATTTATAAAAGTTAACAGATTCTTAAATTCCAGAAAAATAACAAAAAGGGAGAAAAATGTACCAGTCATGTATTTCTGTTTGTTTCTATTACAGTACTTGAGAGATAAATCATTTTGCAGGTAGTGAACCACAAAATCAGATAGCTGCATAAAAATTTTAAAGATTGTGCATCACTTAATATAGTGCTAATAAGTTAGTGATGAAAATCACAATTTAATACTAGTTTAGTTTTATTTGCTTCTGGAAAAAATAATTACTAGCTATAATAGTATAGTGTTATATATATTACATTATATATGGTGTGGTGTTTTGAATAAAAATGGCTCGCACAGGGTCATCGGGAGTGGCACTAATAGGAGATGTGGCCTTGTTGGAGTAGGTGTGGCTTTGTTGCAGGAAGTGCATCACTAAGGGTGGGCTTTGAGGTCTCAAATGCTCAAGCCAGGCCTAGTGTGACATTCACTGCCTGCTGCCTGTAGATGCAGATATAGAACTCTCAGCTCCTTCTCCAGTACCATATCTGCCTACATCCTGTCATGCTTCCGGTCATGATGATAATGGATTAAACCTCTGAACTGTAAGCCAGCCCCAATTAAATGTTTTCCTTTATAAGCATTGCCATGTTCATAGTTCTCTTCACAGCAATAAAACCCTAACTATGAAACATGGAGAAAGAATGTGTTTTGTGTTTCTATTAGAGTGCCTTCTCCTTCACATAAAAGGATAAGACAGGTTTCGTTCTGCTGTGGAAGGACGCACATGAGTGAAAATTCAGCATCACTAGTTAATTGAGAACAGTCTCATCCCTACTGTGATCCCTATTCTTTAGAAGTATTTTCACTAATATCTGCATGCAACTTCAGACCAAAAAGCACGAGCATAAATTCTTGCTTCTACAGGAAGTTCTAGGTGCTTGTTCTTGTCATTACATTTTGATGTTTTCCCTGAATCTGGACCTTGGCTCTTCTGCCTGGCTCTTTATTTCACACAGAGAATTTTGTTCCTGATGACCTCAGAGGTGGAATCTCAGACCTCTTCTTACCCTCCTTATTCTCTTCTCTCTTTCTTATACTATTTTGACTTGCATTTTGTTGTTGGTTTTAGAGACAGGGTTTCTCTGTGTATAGCCCTGGCTGTCCTGGAACTCACTGTGTAGACCAGGCTGCCCTCAAACTCACAGAGATCCACCTGCCTCTGCCTCCCAAGTGCTGGGATTAAAGGCATGCACCACCACCACCTGGCAACTTGCAATTTTTTAACTAAGTCATGCCTTATGACTTTCATTTGATATTGAATCTTAGCTAGCATCACCCATTCTAGTGACTGCTTCCTAGAGCCAATTCCTCTCCCAGTGTATGGAGCCTACTCTAAGCATGCAAATCTCATCAACTTCATTTTAAGCCCCCTATTTACCCTAGAAACTTCAGATTTTTACATAGTCATCTCAATATTAACATCTTCAAACCTAGCCTGTGTCTCTCATGGAAGTCATGGAAGCTTCCTTTTCTTTTCTTTTTCTTTTTCTTTTTCTTTATTTTTCTTTTCTTTTCTTTTCTTTTCTTTTCTTTTTTTTTTTTTGGTTTTTCGAGACAGGGTTTCTCTTTGTAGTTTTGGTTCCTTGATCTTGCTCTATAGACTAGGCTGGCCTCGAACTCACAGAGATCTGCCTGGCTCTGCCTCCCAAGTGCTGGGATTAAAGGTGTGCACTACCACTGCCTGGCCAGAAGCTTCCTTTTCTATTGCCAACATTTTTTTTTCTCCTGTTATTGCTCATTTGGACCACTATCGTCATACTCTAGGAAGTGACGGGAAGCAAACAACAACAAAACCCATCAAACTGCCTTTGATCATTCATTAATGTATCTTTCCTTCCCATTATATTGGTTCAGTAAGTTTTATCAAACCTTTAAAAAGCCCTTTCCACCACTCTAATGCCCTCGCTTTAACAAAACCTCTCATGATGTCTGACACAGACGCCTGACGTAGGCTAATAACTAGTGCCCTGATTTCGCTGCGATTCCCAAATGTATGAGGAGTTTGCTTCTGTGGTGCTCTGATAACCACCATGACCAAAAGCAAGGTAGAAAAGACAGGGTTCGTTTTTGTTTACAGGTTACCATCTATCGCCGAGGACAGCCAAGGTAGGACCTCAAGTCAGAGATCAGGGGCAGGACACGACGCAGCAGAGACCACAGAGGGTGTTGCTGCTCACTAGCTGCTATCCTAAAGTTCCTCAGCTATTTTGTTTACATAGCCCAAGCCCATCCATCTAGGGATGGCACTGTCCACAGTAGTGTGGGCCCTCCTCCATCTGTTAGAAATTAATAAAATGCCCCACAGGCCAATCTGATGGGGGCAAGTCCCCAATTGAGGTTCCCACTTCCCAGGTGACTCTAGCCTGTGGCAAGTTGACAAAAACCAACCAGCACATTAAATATGTATTGATCTTTACTTCCTGATGTTCTTATATGGGTAGTATTTACCCTTTACTGTGGGAAGTATCTTACCCTTTACTGTGAATAACAAGCTCTTTCTTTTTTTTCAAGACCCAGCTTAAATATGTTTTTTTTTCTTCTCATATTGTCAAAGTTCCTCATCTTTGTATATTAATATCTAATATTAAGAACTCCATGGTGGTTTTTGGGGGGTAGGTATAAAGTGTGAGTTCTCTCAAGCCAGAAAAAAAAAAAATTGTGCCCATGCTTCACTGTAAAGAACATATGAAATGTTTGGCAGGCACACAGTGTCAGGGAACTCTGCCATCTAGTGGTGGTACCCATGAATAAACAGCACCTATTCCTGATACTTGGAAAGGATACAAAAGCATGCATTCAGAATGAAATGAGATTCAATCATGTAGGAGTTACAATCCATTTCCTTGTAGTAGAGCAGCTAACTGAAACAACTCACTAAAAAGCTTTAGAGGTTAAAACACAAACCAGAGTTGGTAAATATGTTTTGTAATTATATCAAACACCAACTGTGCATTATGTCCTTAAAAGCTTGGTGCAGTTACTGTTAATATTGTTTATGAGGTACATAATAGCTATGTCTTATTTACTGCTACATTTTCAAAAGCACAACCTTAGCTCTTTGGATGAGAACGTCCTGTGAAGGCTCACCTCATGTACTTGGTCCCTCAGTTAGTGGTGCTGTTTGGGGGAGGTTTAGGAGGTGTGGCTTTGTTGGAGGAAGTACATCACTGAGAGTGAGAGTTGAGAGCTTAAAGACTGACGCCATTTCTAGTTGGCTCTCTGCCTCTTGCTTGCCACTGGAGATGTGAGCTCTTGGCTTTCGGCTTGCACCTTGCCTGCACCTGCTGCCATACTGTCCCCACCATATGGACTCTAACCCTCTGCAACTGTGAATCCAAATTAACCCTTCTTTCTGTAAGTTGCCTTAGTTGAGGTCTTTTTTTCAGAGCCACAGAAAAGTCACTAGTACTGTAGCCGGAAGGTTTCTCTGATCCCACTCGCCCCCGCCCCCACCCCCACCCCACTCCCACCCCCGGTCCTGCAGCCACTTATAAAATAGTCATTCAGAGACTTAATATTATTTACTAACTGGATGGCCTATGGTTTCAGCTTCTTGCTAGCTAGCTCTTTCATGTTAAATTAACCCATTCCCATTAATCTATATGTTGCCATGTGGCCGTGGTGTTACTGGTCTGCTGGCATCTTGCTCCTTGGGCAGCGGGCTGGCTTCTCTCTGACTCTGCCTTTCCTCTCTCTGTATCTCTGCTTGGATTTCCCACCTGCCTCTAAGCTGCCTTGCCATAGGCCAATGCAGCTTTATTTATCAATCAGTCAGAGCAACACATATTCACACCATATAGAAAGACATCCTACAGCATAGTACAGTTACTTAACAGTTTTTAAAGATTTATTTTAGTTTTAATCATGTGTGTGTGTGTCTATGAATATGTGCACATGGGTGAGGGTACCCTCAGAGGTTAGGAGAGTGCATCTGATACCCCAGAGCTGGAGATTGGGGCAGTTGTGAGCTTTACAGTGAGTGCTGAGAACTGAACTTGGGTCCTCTGCAGAAGCAACAAATGCTTTTAATTACAGCCCTATAATTTAACCTTACTTCCAATATTAAAGGCAAAATATTTCCTGTCATGTCATACCAGATTACATTTTAAAATGTATTTTTGTTGCTACTTCATAACTGTAATTTTGCTACTGTTATGAATCATAATGTAAATATCTGATATGCAGGCTATCTGACATGTGACCCCTGTGAAAGGGTGGTTCAACCTCCTGAAGGGGTCATGACCCACATGTTGAGAACCACTGTTCTATAGCTATTCCAGTGGTCTAAGAAGGATGATCAAGAAAAATAATACTTGGCTTATTCTCCAAAGTTTGGCCACCGTCATTTCTGCTTGGATTCTATATTTAGACTTGTCAGTCCCATTTTACTTAATGTCTCAGACCCAGACAATGACTATGACTCTGAAATGTTGCTATTTGCAGCCTATCCATTCTACACTGCTAATCTTCTCTCCTCCACATTGTACTATTCTTATATGCTGTTATAAAAGTACAATTAATTCCTAAATGGAGAAATGTGAAGCCAGTTTTAGCTTGGAATACCTGAAAGTACCAGGCACAGGTTGAGTTTGCATTTCTTTTCACAAGGCAACTGAGAGCCTTGGCGAAAGGCTCGAGGGGAATGTGGGAGAATCCTTCAGTGGCACTGATACGTAGAGTCCAACTTGCTTTAGATATTAATAGCCCTGTAACACTGCTCACTTTCCCAAATCCTCCTTTGATTAAAGAACAGTCCTTCAGCTTGCTAGAGAAAAGAGAGAAACAAACACTTGCTTTCCTGAGCTCCATCTCCTGGTTTGTTTGCTTTTTCTTCAGGTAAGCATCTTGGGCCTTATCCTCTACCAAAATAAAACATATATTTGTCACTGCTGGATGAAGTGCAAGAAGTGTCTCCTGAATGCCAGGCATCCCACAGTCTGGCCATCACAGAAGGGAATGTGGGCCCGGGTGCAGCGGGTGAGCCCCATACATCTCCCCTAAGAGCTCAGTCTGGGAGATGAATGTTAATGCAATCCCCCACTGACATAACACACTAATTCAACTGACATATTACTAATGAATCGTCTTGATGCTGTGACATCATCTGCACAAATAACTGTAATTTTGTCTTCATTTAAAAATATTTACTGAGTATGTAGTTATCTATTTCTCAGCAGTTTAATTATAATTTATAACTGAACAATTATCTCCTGAAAATTTCAGCAAAATTTTTTATTAGAATCTCTAAGTCATTCCAATCTAAAACTATTGAAAAATAAACAAACGACAACCAAAAACAAGACTTACATTGCAGTAATAATTCACTAATGCTAATGCAACTCTAAAATGTCCAGCATGCATTATAATATGTCATACACTTAATATTTTTGGTTATTATACTATAAAATGGAGTTCCAAGAGCTATTTAAAATGATTTTGTTTTCCAAAGGAATCTATCCTGAGTTCCTGCTAAATACACTATACTTAAAGGAAATAGGAATGCAACCAATCAACATCAGAGAAAAGCATTTTACTTTCCATGAGGGTCAGTTTGACTCAGCAGAAAAATCTAACAAGCTGTTTTACTTTTCATTAAGGGTATACTTCCCTGTCTAAACCTCATCCTTGTCGTCACTATTTCATAAAACTCAGGAAAACTGCAGGCTTACAGATCTGACGCTAGTGAGACACACTATTTTCATCTGCCTAGTTGTGTAAGAGTGGTGTGTCAGCTGACGGCATTTCTGTTATGTGTACCTGACGAATGACACACACACACACACACACACACGCGTATGTACAATGTGTAAAGGCGGCTGCTTCACAGAAGGGACAGAGGTTCAGAACAGAAAGAGGGGAGAGTATCTTAACCTGCTGTATGTAGTCAAGAAGGCTATACAAAAGAAAGAAAAGTTTCAACTTTCAGGTAAACATTCTTTGCCCACACCTAAGAGGAAACGGCACAAATGGAAGGGACAGTGCAACGTGAGAATGAACAAGTGGGTGGGGCAAAGAATATGAATGGTATTTCATGTGTGAGGGGAGGTCTTTGAACCATTTTAAACACACTGACAATCAGATTTGGTGGTTGATAAATATCATCTAATACTATGCAGATAGGGAGCAGAACAGCAAGATGGGAGCTACATAAAAAATAACAATGTCCTGAACTAAGAAGCTACTGGAAGGTGAGGGATAGGGAAGACTCAAGGAAGATTCTAGATCTCTGCCATTTAATAGGGATGTTATATATGGGGTACAGCTTTATTAAGATAGTGTGTCAGCTTTCTGACACTGTAGTGGGTTCCCGAGTGAATCGACTCATGAACTAGATTTATTTCACTCAGTTTTGATGCTGTCTGTCAGTGATTGGGGGGCCCTGTTGCTTTTTCTTCCCTGGGGAAAATCAAAACAGCAGGGTAGAAGCAAACAAAACCCTACACACATGAGACAAGACAGACAAGAAGAGGGTATGTTCTCTCATACCTTGACCCTAAAGTCTCAAGATGTCACTGTGTTCCCACTTGTAAGGATTCTACCTCCTCTCAACAGTGCCACACTGGTGACAAAGTCTTCCCCATACAGACCTTCGGGGGTCACTCAAGCTCCAACCTACAGCAGACATATTTAGTGCAGACCGTAGCTAGGACATCAGATGGCAATGGTTAGAACTAATTCAGAAATGGAGGCTTAGACCCAAAACATGGCGAACGGTTAGAGATAAACATTTTGTGTATAATTTTGGACTCCTCCAGTGGCTAAAGAATAAATAGAGGAAATGATATAAAGTATGGAAAGTTGAATGAAAGAAGTAATCAAGGAAATTAAAACACTGGAGAAAATAATATGAGTCAAAGATGAACATTTTGAGAGGCTACAGATTTCCAAAAGACCAAGTAAGATTATAATTTAAACATCTGCCTTATATCCAGGGATTAAGAGGTAAGTGGTTGCTAAGCATAGTTGCTCATACCTGTAGCCCCAGGATTAGGGAGGCTTGAGCAAGACAACCTCTATTAGTTCTGGGGTCTATATTGAGTTTAAAGCTAGCCAAACTCTATCATTGCAAATTTTGGCTATATGATCTGGTAATATGAATTGAATTTTTTGCTGCCTACAATTAAAAGAAACTTCATTTGTACTTAAAAATATTATGAGTAAACACACACACAAATGGTATAATATTAGTCAAAATAATATCTAAGGGCTACATTATAATCTAAGAGGAGTTCTCACTCAAGATAAGCTTTAAGATGGATATTAATCGTTGCTTTTTGAAAAGAATGAGTATCTTAAGTGAACCACTGATAATGCTGATAGAAATTCAAAAGCCTTAATCCCAGGAAGAATGTATAAATTTTATTGTCACTAACTCATTGTATGTCCTCATTTTAGGACAAAAATAGGCAAAAGAACAAAGCAGGCTGGGGAACTCAGTGGGTAGAATACTCACAACACAAGGGTGAAGACTTGAGTTCAAATTCCCTGAGCCCATGGGAAACGGAGTGCAGTGGCATGTTCAGTAATCTCAGGGCTTCTACAAGGAAATGGGAGGCAGCACTGAAGAATCTCAGAAGCTCCTAAGTCAACTAACCTGCTGAAGGCAGCTCTCAACAACAAACGGAGGTCCTGTCTCAAGCCTGACCTCCACATATGCCTCATGGCCTGTGTACACACATACACACACACACACACACACACACACACACACACGCACGCACGCACGCACACACACATACACGCACACACACGCACAAAAAGTAAAAGTGAAATGTTCTATGGGAACAAAAAAGATAATGGGAAGAGGGAAGAGGCAGAAAATGCATGATATGAGAAAAAACACTCAAAATATATTGTATGTGTGTAATGCATATGCGATGTATATTTGTATTAAATGTGCTTATGTAACCAAGTATCATTCATGGTGGATATACACTGATGAAAATAAATAAATATAAAAAGATTGCTTTCCACCTACACACACACACACACACACACACACACACACACACGCCTGTTTATGTATCCAGGAATACACAGTTAATTTTTTCACAGTCTTCTGAGCTTATAAATATATTTTTAAGTGTTCCATGCAACTGGAGAAAATTCATGTTGGTGTCATTTCTCACTGTTATACTGATTTAGAAATCCAGATATATAGCTGGCCCTGGTGGTGTAGGCTTGTAATCCGAGCTACTTGGGTTTAGGCATAAGAATCTCAAATTTGAGGCTTGCCTTAGGTTACAGAAAACTTCAAAGGCAGCCTGGGTGATTAGTGAGACCCTATCACAAAGTAAAAAGTAAGAAAAAGCTGGTGTGTATTACAGAGGTAGCATGTTTTCTGTCATGTGTGAAGACATAGGTTCAATCACTAATGCCGAAACAAAGCCAGTGGAAAAGAAATCAGATATAAAATCAGAGCCACAATAATTATATATTTAGCTAAAGAACTATTGTGGTCTTACTGTATTACAGAGTGAATATCATTCATCTATGAAGGAAAAAACTGAAAAATCATCTTATAAATACAACAATTTGGAAAAAAACTGCACATATTATTTTGATAAAAGTATTTGACCAAAAATTCTATGTTTCTGAATATTAAGAAAAACAAAAATCTGGGATGTTGAAAGTATTGTAATTTTTAAAGTATATTAAGCAGAAACCCTGAACATGATTGTGAAGTTAAAAATGAAGACAGCATATTTTGAAAGAAGGCAGATGGCACACAAAGTTAGCTATAAAAGTTCAAATATTAGGTTTTGTTTCCACAGATAATGACATTTAGAAAAAGAAGAGAAGAAAATAATAATTTATAATAATTTATCGTTTAACATATATAACCATTAGATAAGCAATTTTACCTTTAGGTAGAAACTGATGCAGACGATTAAGGAAATTTTGATTCAAAGTTACTTTTGTAATTTAAAAAACAAATATGAAATGACAAATTATAAAAAAATGAAATTTTGTGATAACATGCCATTAAATGAATGTAAGCATTTCAATAAAGTATATTAATATACAAAGAATTCTTAGAAATAAATGATTTGGAAAAAAATCTTAGGTAATTTATGTAGCCTATTATTAAAACAATTACATCTATATACAGGTATGTGCATATTATTAAAAATTAAATACAGATCAAAGAATAATTAGCTATTTCTGAATGATAAGATAGAATATAATAGTCCTTTGACTATTTATAATTTTATTGACCACTTTTCAAATCATTTATTTATTAAACAAATATTCATTAGCCAATAAATGTATATTACTTAGGGAAGAAAATTTGATCAACAGACTGATAAAAGTACTTTTTTCTAGGACTTTTATTGTTATAGAATGGGAGTATAAAATGAACAAAACAAGCAAGTGGTATAGACGTATACGTTCAAATATTAAGTCGGATTCATCAAAACAATCAATACATTATATGTAATATATATAAGTTCAAATATATATCACAAACACATATAATAAAATGATTTTCAGTGGAGAAAAATAGCAAGTAGCAGTGTTTAAAATATAAATGCAAATAGAGACATGAAAAAAGTTATGTTATATTTACTACTATTTGATGAAACACTTGACAATTACAGAAAATTGGAAGGATTAATTTTAATCATCCTTTTGACTCACAAATATCAAATCTTCTCGTTCCTAGTATTTATAATTCCAAATAACTACTATCCTCCTGGTGATACTTTATTAAACATAAACAATGTTTTATAATTCTCTAAATCAGTTCACCACCATATGTGTTTCTCAGGTGACTGGCAACTAAGACAATTTCTACAAACGCAGGTATCTGGATAACTGTGGTCGGGGTGTGGCAGAGTAACCTCACCTGATTTATATGCTCATCAAAGCAAGAGAACTATTGACCAAGGTCAACAATAGAGACAATATGCCAGGAAAGGTGCATCTCCTAAGAATAAAGATTAATCTCTTAAATTCCTGTCATCCTTGAGTTTATATTTTATAAGCCTGACACATTTTATGTAAAGATTCTCAGTGTATGTCAATTCGTGATGTTCTTAAAAGCTTAGGTGATAAAAATAGGTCACAATAAGTACAGCATTAGCCTACTTTGAAATCCTGGATTAGGTGAGGAGTAGAAAAGAGTAAGGTTATTAAATGGTTTTAGTTTGGGCTCACAAACTGACTACTTATACCTGTGTAAATTTCAATTTGTCAGAAAGCCAGGAGTTATGTGTAAGGTCTAATACTTGGTATCAACCAGAAAAGCAAGACATGTGAATGAGTTATTTTCATCGCCCATCTAAATATAATTATTTCTATGTAAGTGTGTAGATATGTGTTTATATGTGGGAAGTTGCATGTACGTGCAGCTATGTGTGCACATATGTGGATGTATGTGATACAGAGAATGGCCTTGGGGGTCATCCGCAGGACTGCTGTTCATCTCCTTTGAGATAAAGTCTCTTATTGGCCTGGAGCTCCCCAATTAGGTTAGAACACATGGCCAGTGAGTCCCAGGGACCCTCCTGTGTCTACCTCACCAGTACTTGAGGCTAGTTTAAAAAAAAA
>CABHPP010139768.1:0-23552 GCA_902168425.1 Peromyscus attwateri | reverse complement strand
CACCCCCTCAAGGCTGAGATTACAAGTGCACACCATCACACCTGCCTTTTTTTTTTTTTTAACATGGTATTTAAAACGGTTTGGGTTTCTATTGCTATGATAAAACATCATGACCTGCTGGGCTGTGGTGGTGCACGACTTTAATCCCAGCACTTGGGAGGCAGAGGCAGGTGGATCTCTGTGAGTTTGAGGCCAGCCTGGGCTACAGAGCGAGTTCCAGGACAAGCTTCAAAGCTACACAGCGAAACCCTGTCTCAAAAAACCATAAAAAACAAAAAACAAACAAAAAAACAAACAAACACAATGACCAAAGCAACTTAGGGTTTATTTCAGTTTATAACTCTCAGCTCACAGTTCATCACCGAGGAACTCAAGGCAGGAACCTGGATGCAGGAACTAAGGCAGAGACCATGGAGAAACACTGCTCACTGGTGGTGTCCTGCTCCTCGTGGCTTGTTCAGCCTGCTTTCTTACATTCACCCAAACCATCTGTCCAGGCCCTGTCCCCACCACTGTGGGCTGGGCCCCACCCGCATTAACCGCCTGAACTGAGACTTACTCCCAGAAGAAAGCAGAGTAACTTAGGGCATGTGGTGGCTGGAGCTCGCCAATTTGACTAGTGGGCCCCAAGTAGCCCGCTGTCTTCCTAAGTGCTGGGATTACAAGGGCACGCCACCCTGCCCGGCATTTTTACACAGGTCCCATTGCCTGTGGGATGAGCACTTTATCTGCTAAGCCATCTTCTCAGCTCAGTATATACAGATAGTCAGTTTGTTCTGTTCTTCTGTCTAGAGTACTAACTAATACAGAGGGTGTTAGTTATTACTATGCGGCGCTGTGTTATTCATTAAGTGGAGCTGTTTACCATGCGAGATAAGCCACGAGGCACAACAAAACCCACTGTAAGAGTTTATTAGGGGAAGGAGAGCAGGAGGCAGTGCTTAGACCTATGAGAAATGGTGCAGGGAGAGAGAAGAAGAAGAAGAGGGGAGAGGAGTCTGTGACCTGCTTTTTATGGATTCCCCTACACATGCGCACATAGGCTTACATAGCTACACCACACATGAACATAGATTACGTGATCATGCTGCGCCCAAATTATGTGATCACGCAGTGCACGGATTACATAGGACATAAAACCCTGGAATGACTAAACATCTTGCCTAGCCACTGGACAGCGCATGTGTGGTCCTGTAGCTGGGGGAGCGGCCAGGAATTCCAACAGGGGGCCATCATGAATCCTGATCTGCATGGTCTCCCTTAACAACCTTAACAAGGACCCACCCAAAAGCAACTGTATAGTTTGGAGTAGTCTGTAGGCAGGGGTGAATAAAATCTTAGTGCATCCCCCATGACCTTAGAATGTTACCTTCATTGGTTTAGTCACTTTGTTACCACAGTGAAATACCTAAGTCCGGATATTTTATAAAGAAATGAGGTTTTTTCTGTCTCATGGCTCTGGAGATTCAAGGCCTGGCATTCTTCATTGGCTTGACTTTGGAGATGGCCTCTTGGTAGATATGATCACCGTGGTGAAAGTACAGATAACAAGCACAGATCACATGGAGAGGCCGGAAGCCAGAGAGAAAACAGGTTCCTGTGAGAACTGCATTACAAGGAGGTTATGCTCCCAAGGCTCATGGCCTCACATAGGCTCTCTCATTTAGAAGCAGGCTCCTGGTCCACAGTGCTGTGGAAGACACACTCAGGCCTTCTTTTAACATCTCTGTGCATGCCTCCCTTTCCTCAAATGTGATATGGGTAGATACATACCTACCTTATAGGATTCCCTGGCAGGTTAGACGACCTGACTCCTGTCGCATATTACCTGGGACATGGTGACTATATCGTAAACGTTTCCTCCTATCAACATCATAGCAAGCTAGGATTGCATAACGAAACGTTTTAAAGTTTCACACCTGCGGCCGGCCTATGTTCATGAGTTGTTTTCTTAATTTTAAAGCAAATGGGTGAGCTATGCTTTCAAAATCACTGGAGAAAGAGCATGCGCCACACGCGGCCGGTGGGAGGGCAAATTGATAGTCTCCTGGGAGGATCGTGTAGCAATACATTTCAAAAGCTCTCAAACGCTTTTGAGCAACCAGTTTCACTTCTAGGAATTCATCCTGAGGAAATAAGTGAAGAACTGATTCAATATTAATGAGAACATGATTCTTTGAAGTCTACTGGGAATGGTAAACCACCAGAAGCCATTCGAATATCTTTTTTGTTGTTTTGTTTTAGTTTTTCGAGACAGGGTTTCTCTGTGTAACACTCTGGCTGTCCTGGAACTTGCTCTGTAGACCATCGGAGGTCAGTTACATTTTGTTTCACACAAACCATGAGGTGCCGTAGTAATAATAATTAACAACGATTAATAATAATGATTAACAACGATGTAATAGGACTTAGAAGTCAGCTCAGTGAGTAGAAATGCTTGCTGTGCAAGCATGAGGACCTGAGTTCAAATCCCCAGCATTCATGTAAAAAGTGGGGCAAGGCTACATTCATGTCTACAACCACAGTGCTGTCAGAGACAAAGACAGGAGGATGATGGGGCTTACGCACTGCCAGCCTAGCTCCAGGTTCAGTAACACTGTTACAAACGAATAAGGCAGAGAACGATACAACAGGGCACCTGAAGCCCTCCTCTGACCTCCATGTGTGCTTGGATGTACACATATCAAACAACAGAGAGACAGACAGACAGACAGACAGAGACATAGAAAGACACAGAGAATCCTATAATAGCTCTATATCATTGACCTGAAGAGTAGTCATGATATATAGTGTACATATTGTGTAGAAAATTAATTTCTATTATATTTATTTGTTTGTGTTGGGGGTGGGAGATGTGTCTACCATGGCACGTGTGTAGGTCAGAATCAGTTCTCTTTTTCCAAATGTGGCTCCTGGGGATCAAACTCGAATCACCAGGCATCAGACTGAACGGCAAGTGCCTTTCCCCGCTGAGCCATCTTGCTGGCCCACAGACAAAAATTTTTCAGGTATCGTGGTGCTGGGAATTGTCTCTAAGGCCTTGAGCATGCTGGGCAAACACTACTAGCCACATCTCCAGCCTTAGACTGTTCCTTTTAAAGTAGTCTATATTCTAAGACTTTCCAGAATGTAGAGATTTATTGTCGTCTGAAGTCAAAATGTCTGTGTCATTTTGTCTCTTGCTTTTGTTTCACTTAACATTATGCCAGAGATGTTGTTATTTTTCATTTCTGCCTCCCCAGGCCTGGGATTAAAGGCATGTGCCACCACCTCGGGGTTCGTCTCCATCTATCTTGATGGGATTACAGTACCTGGCCTTTTAGAAATGCAGTGGGGATCTGACTCAGGTCCTCATGTATGCATTGCAAACACATTACCTACCAAGCTGTCTCCACAGTCCCAAGACAGCTTGTTTTGACCTCCTCTGCACTCTCCTCTCCTTCCTCCCCCTCGTCTTCTTTTAGACAAGATCTCACTATGTAGTCCTGACTGGACTGGAACTCACAGATTTGCCCGCCTCTGTCTCCTGGGTGCATGTCACAGGTGAGCAACAACCGTGACAGGCACCTCTTCAGTCTGGCAGCTTTGTTACCTGAGATTCAGTCCCCCTTGGGGTAGACGTAGTCACTGTGGGGACAGCTCTATCAGACAGTGCCTTACGAAAGGATGGCGTGTGGGTTCTCCTGATCACCAGATCGATGCTCAGAGATGTGGGGAAAGGGCGATGCTTAGAGGCTCTGTGCCAGCAGGTGGGAAGCCTAAAATAATGACATCTCAGTGTGTCTTTCAGTGGGCTCTCTGGCTCTTTGGCTGGGGAGAATGGGAGACCATACACATTCTCCCCACAGGTTCTCGTTACATCCATTTATAGTCTGCAAGTGTCAGTGATAGTTGCCTTTTTATTTTCCCCTGAGGAAGAAACTGAGGCCAAAGAACTAAAAGCAACTTGCGGAAGTTTCTCTGGCTCAGCTGTGGGACTTCTGCTGACCCTGGAACCCAGCATCCTTCTTCCCACTACTCAGTCCCTTTTCCTTTCGTGGTACCTCCATTCTTAGACCACCTGGATATTCTTAGCTAACAATGGACGACAGAAATAAACGCACGGTCATTTCCCCACACTTCCGCACAGGTCCCCTGCAGATGGCTAAGCCCTTTCTCTGAACACAGCTTGAGAAGGCACATTGCAGAATGGAAAGAGAGGGTCAGCATTAATCAACCCAGAACGGCTCAAACCAGCTTCGCAGGGGACACGAACTGCAGGGAAGACTGGCAGCTGGGGGCCTGAGGTCGGGACTCCTGGGTGGAGGCTTCTGTTGGGTCAAGGAGCAGGTGTTTGGACTCAGTTCCCAAGGGCGACCACTGTTCTCCCCTGCAGAGACAAGACTGAAGTTCCAAGCATATCCCAAGGCCAAGGTCCGGAAGATGGGGGGGGGGGGGGGGGGCAAGCCTGTAAGGCTGTTTGGGATTGTCCGTGTGTTTACTGAGCCAAGGAAGAACCAAAATAAATCCTGTACTATAGTTTGAGCTTTGAATGTCCCCTAAAGCCCATATGCCACCAAATGTATGACAGCATTGAGAGGCTGAGCCTAGTGGGAGGAAGGGAGGTTATTGAAGGCATGTCCTCGATAGACATATTGGGACCTAATCACTCTTCCTCTCTCCTCTCCTTCCTGGCCACCACGAGGCAGTCCTCCTCTACCACAGTGTCCTACCATGATCTACTGTTGCTACATGCCCAAAGAAACAGGGCCAAGCGACCATGAGCCCACCTTCTGAAACTGTGGGCAAAACAAACTTTTCTTTCTTGCTAGTTATTATCTCGGTGTTTTGTCTAGGTTCAGATTCTAGGATGGTTGCAGTCGATGTCCCCCTTAGCTTTTCTTCTACAAGACTTGGGGGCCGAGACGGCTCAGTCCATAAAGTACTTGCTACAGAAGCCTGAGGGCTTGAGTTCAACCCCCATAGCCCAAGGAAGAGGCCAGGCAGGGGCAGTGGTGCACGCTTGTGACCCCAGAGATGCAGAGACCGAGGTAGAGAGAGGTGGATCCCCGAAGCACGGTGGCCCAACTTATTCAGTTTCAGTCCAATGAGAGACCTTGCCTCAAACAAAGAGTGGAAGGCTCCCGAGGAGTGACACCTGAGATTGTCCTTACCTGTACCCCACCACACACACATAATCACATACACATAACATTAAGAAAAATAGTCTAAAAACAAACAAAGGGGCTGGAGAGGTGGCTCAGTGGTTAAGAGCATATGAACTGCTCTTGTAGAAGACCAGAATTCTGTTCCTACCAGCCACTAACAACCTGTACCCCAGCTCCAGGAGTGTGTAATGTCTCTGGCTTCTTTGGGCATCTGCACTCATCTGTGCTTGTTCTCTCTCTCTCTCTCTCTCTCTCTCACACACACACACACACACACACACACACACACACACACACACACACACACAGAGAAAGAATTTAAAAATAAAGCAAATATTGAAAAAGATTTGGAATGACATTTTAGACAGAACTGCGGAGTCACAGGAGCCACCTGTGGAGAAGGGCAGGACAAAGCATGGAGGGGTCATTCCACAGCCAACCTGCAGCCTGGAAGTCAGACTCAGGGCGGTTGGCAGAGTGGATTTCCCATTCGGTTCTCAGGCATACAGGCAAACCATTGTTCTCAGAAAACGGCCACTGCTTCTGGCGAGTATTCAGCGTCTGGGCGTGACAACTTTGGGAAGCTGGTTTTCCACGGGACGCACACACGGGGGCCCTTCTCTGAAAAGGACAGGGGAAGACGTTCTGGTCAGGATATTTGCTTTCCAATGCTCCCCACAACTAAACACCACAGACTCAGTGACTTCCCACAGCACAGTTTATTATTAGAGCTTTGTAGGCCAGCGGCCTCCTGGGCCACAGGAGATGCAGGGACATATCCATTTCCCTGTCAGCGAGCGGGGATTCCGGGCCCTGAGGCTGTGGCACGCTTTTCCCGTGGGCTGTCAGCAGCTGGGGGGCTGCTCAGCTCCATCCTAGAGACACCTCGCTGGTCCTGGAACATTCCAGAACCAGCAACAGGCCCTGTCTCATGCTGCCACGTCTCTGCCCACGGCCACGGCCAGCCGTGGTCCTCCAGCTGTCATTTGTTGTTTTATTTGTGCATTTGTGCGGGGGCACATGTGTGCACGGGGGTGTGGCCAGAGCTGGTGTCAGACGCCTTCCTCAGGGTCCTCCGCCCTTTTATTTTTTGTGTTGTTTACTACCGAGCTTGTCTTGCCCTGCATTGTGGTAGCTTGTGAGATGAGAACTCATTATGAAATTAAAATGCGTGGACTCTAATGCCAGAGAAATGTACCCCATAAACAAAATCAAGTTGACATCTTGCTATAGGCGAGTTATAAGACATTATTGCTGGGTTGGGGATTTAGCTCAGTGGTAGAGCGCTTGCCTAGCAAGCGCAAGGCCCTGGGTTCGGTCCTCAGCTCTGAAAAAAAAAAAACAAAGACATTATTACTGTCTGATTAAAACTGGTTACTAGCCTTTGATACTACAGGAAAAGGATTTATGTTTCACTCTACCTTATATTTTTACACACACGCACATATATTTTTTATATATATGCATATTGTGTGTGTGTATGTGTGTGTGTGTGCACGCGCGCGCGTGCGCGCACTCAAGTTCATACACATATGGAGGTCAGAAGTCAACTTAACAGGCATTAGTTCTTGCCTTCTCTACCACATGGATTCTGGGAATCATACTCAGGTATATCCTTCTTGTTGGCCTTATTTTTTGAGACAGGGTCTCTCATCGATCCTGGAGCTCAATGATCCAGCTAGACTGGCTGGCCACCGAGTCCCAGGGATCCTCCTGTCACTGCTTCCCAGTGCTAGGATTACAGGCCCATGTCATCATATTCAGCTGGGGGAGGGGGAGCATTGTGTGTGTGTGTGTGTTTGTGTTGCATACATGAGTGTGTGTGCATGTGTGTGGATGCCAGTGTTAGATATCTTCCTCCATCACCCTCCACCTTGTTTTACTATTGAAATTATAATATTGATATTATATGATTATATTATATATATTATATAATTATGAAATTATAATATTTACTATTGAAATTTTAATATTGAACTATTATCTCACCTGGCCAGCAAACCTCCTGTCCCCACAGCAGTGGAGTTACAGACACACACTACCACACCAAGCTTTTTACGTGTGTGCTGGGGATGGAACTCAGGTCCCCATGTTTGCACAGAAAGCATGTTCACCTACTGAGCTTCTACCCCTGCCCCTGACTCTCTACTTTAAGGTACTGTGTGATTCAATGGAGCCAACACTGATAATCTCCTCATCTAAAATCACATCCACTAAGTCCCTTTTGCAGACTACAAATTCATATCACATAACATATTCATAGGATCCGGGGTTTAGAAAGTGGACATCCTTAGGGCCCTACAATTCTGCCTCTTTTAGTCAGCTTAGGCTGTGGGATTTGCTCACCTTTTACTAGATGTTACAATGAAGTAGCAAACTTTGACCAGACAGTTCCTATCATCTGTCACACAATTTGTATGACATTCTTTCCTTCCTTCCTCCTTTTCTTTCTAAAAGCGCTGGTTCAGTTTCCAGCACCCATGTAAAAGAGCTAGGCATGGCAGCACACGCTTATAACCTCCGTGCTAAGGAAGCAAAGACAGTCAGAGTCCTGGAGCTTGCTGGGCAGCCAGTCTAGCCAACTGGTGAGAAGAAGAGGAGATGGAGGAGAGAAAAAGAGGAGGAGAAGGAAGGAAGAAGAAGAAAAAAAGAGAAGGGAGAAGAGGGGGAGGGGAGGGGGGAGAAGAGGGGGAGAAGGAAGGAGGAAGAAGAAGAGACAAGAAGAAGAGGGGAGAAGAGGGGGAGGGGAGGAGGGAAGAGGAGAAGAGGAACAGAAGGAGGAGAAAGAAGAAAAGGAGGAAGAGGAGGCGGCTGTGCAAAGAGAGCAAAGGTCAAGCCAGGCTCCCGTGGCCAGCCTTGGAGACCCTACAAGTCCCCAGAGCCTGCCTTGCTGGCTCCGTGTCCTTGGGCTCCCCACCACCAGCCTAGGACTTGTAACCATGGGCAGTTAAGATATTTGTTTTATTTGGAAGTCTCCAAATTATGTTTAAAAATAATCCTGGGCTTCTTTCAGAGGGCAGGTTGGGGAGGAGCATTCAGAATGAAAGGAAAGAACCCTCCAGAGAGGCTGTTCTCGGTAGTGCCAGAAAGAAAGGGATGGAGGACGGAGGGGGCCAGACAAACTTCTAAGTCATTCCGAGAGGGGGAGAAACCACGGCATGGGTGGCTCCGGGAGCACTCGGCTCCCACATTTTGGAAAGAAAGGAGTTTCATTTCACTAATTTTGGGTCTTTCTCAAAACAGTAATTCTTATGTGTGTTTCTAAATTATACACTAGAGGTAAGTGTGAGGGACATCATTCAGAATTGGTCCCTAAATGTCCCCCTTTCCAGCTGAGTTTGGAGTGTGCCTGTGGTACCTGGTGGATGCGGGAGCAAGAGGAGTTCAAGGTCATCTGCAGCTGCGGAGCAAGTTCAAGGCCAGCCTGTCCTTCATGGTATCCTGTCGGAAAAAAAAAAACACGAAAGGAAAGAAACATTCATGTTCCTCTAAGTAGACACAAAGTCCCATGTCTAAACAAGAAGCTATTTGCAATTGATAACTGCTGGGAAAGAAAAAAAATCAGTTTTCTCCAATGGAGTATCACTGGACATACAGACACCCCAGGACAGGCCCCATGCCCAGGAGTAGTTGGTCAACACAAAATGTACTGTTGTTATTTTTTAATGCACTTTTTGTTTGATTTTGATGTTTTTGTCTTATAGTGTGTGTGTGTGTGTGTGTGTGTGTATGTGTGTGTGTGTTTAGTTTGTTTTGATGTTCACTTTTATTGTTGTTTTTGAGAGAGAGAAGGAACTTGAAGTTGGGCAGGTAGGGAAGATCTGGTGGGGGAGGGGAAAGAATACCCTCAAAATATATTAAAATGTTTTTCTTCATTCTTTTTACTTATTCTTCTCTCATAGAAAAAAATTTAAAGAAATATATATAAACAGGCCTGGAGATGACTCAGCCATTAAAGGCTAGGCTCACAACAAAAAATACATGAACTATACAAAAAATAAATGATGCAGTGCTCTTAATAATCTTGTTATCATCAATATGAATTCAAATAAAAATGTTTGACCATTTAAAAATGTGTTCATTTTTCTACAAGAACTAGCTAGGAACTCTAGTCCTACCTTGAACTCACTATGTAACCCAGGATGACCTTGAATTCTGATTCTCCTTCTTCTGATTCTGATTCTGATTTCTGATTCTGATTTCTTCTTCCTGGGTACTTGGTTTACAGGAAAATGTTATCACACCCAGTTCATGCCAGTCTACATGGTGCTGACTGAACCCAGGACTTCATGCTCACTAGACAAGCATGTTATCAACTGGGCTACAACTCCTGCTCTATAATGCTTTTGTTTGTTTGTTTGTTTGTTTGTTTGTTTGTTTTTCAAGACAATGTTTCTCTGTGTAGCTTTAGTGCCTGTCCTGGATCTCGCTCTGTAGACCAGGCTGGCCTCAAACTCACAGAGATCTGCCTGGCTCTGCCTCCCGAGTGCTGGGATTAAAGGCGTGGGCCACCAACGCCCAGCTCCACAATACATTTCCTGACAGACATGTTTCTCAGCAGTAGCTCTGGGGGCTTCTTGCTCAAAGTCGAGAGTTTAAAAAGCACCAGCATCTGCAAGAACTCTTTTCAATGGGCTGAGGAAGGCTCCCAATGCAGCTAATGTGAAGGCAATATGAAGGCCTAGACTTGACTTTACAGACTCTATCTTAGGGAAGGGCCACCATTTTAGACCACTTGGTGACAGGGAGTGGGGTGCTGTACTCAGTTCCAGGAAGAACCTCAGGAATGGGCCATGACAACTCGAACAGACACAGGGTGTGAAGTTTAACAAGATCCAGATGCTCTTGCAGACATCCTGTGGGCAATTTATGGCCTTTGCAGATAGACATTCAGATAATCCTGTCAGCAGGTTGTGGTTTCAAGTCAAAAGTCTAACCCAATAGTTTCAAATGTGGTTTTGTGCCAAAAGTCTAGACCAATAGTTTCAAAAAAATCACCTTGCCCCATCTCCCTTCTACCCAACCCCCAAAACTGCCAAGGCATGTAATTCCCAGCTTGTGGTTTTTTCCCTTAAAAATCCTCCAACCCCTGAGCCCAGGGCCACTGCATTTCCCTTCATCTGCTGGGTGGTGGTCCAGGTTCGAACCCGAAAATAAAAAAGACCCTTGCTTGCAATGGAAGCCCGCTCCTTGGCGGTCTCTGGGGGTTTCATAACATGGGTACAACACTACACCATTCTCAGTGCAAGCCATTTACCTCAGGAAACCTATCTCTTGTGCCCACCAGCTGTGACACCAAGCATTTCTGAACACCAGGTCTTGGGCTCCTCCTCTTTAGGAGGAGAAATAATGGAACATCTCTCATAGAGCAAGGGAGAGCAGCAAGAGAAACATCATAAAGTACTTAAAGGAATAATAGTTCAATAAACACTAGGGGCCACACTGTTAAAATTTAAACTGTCAAATAGCATGTCCAGTAAAGGAATTCAGTGCTGAAATAATGTGCCAAAGCTGAGTTGGGGGGATTTGGTAAGACGTTTGTCTCATAAGCTCAAGGGCCTGAGTTTAATCCCCAGAACCCAGGCAAAAAACCCACTGTGGTAGTTCGTGCTTATAATCCCATCCCTGGTTAGATGTGAGGTAGAGATGGGCCAGCTAGCCTGGGCTGTGTGGCTAAGTTCACCCTAAGTTCAAAAACAAGGCAGAAAGCACCTGAGGTCTGACATCTGTAGCACAAATCCTAATTGGTCTCAATAATAAAACCCAGAGCCAGATATCAGGTTAAATGCTGAATGATCAGAGAAGCAGAGCAGCCAGCTACCAGAAAAGACTTCTTTCCTCTACGGAATCCTCAGCCTGAAAGAGGCTGAGCTCCCGTCTCCTCCTGCCTTGTATTGCTCTCTCCATCCAGCCACATCACTGCCTGTCTCCTCCTCCCTAGTGCTGGGGTTAAAGGTGTGAGGTGCCAAGTGCTGGGTGGGATCAAAGGTGTGTGCCACCACTGCCTGGCTCTGTTTCTCTTTTAGACTGGATCAATCTTGTGTAACCCAGGGTGGTCTTGAATTTACAGAGATCCGTCTGCCTCTGCCTCCCAAGTGCTGGGATTAAAGGTGTGTGCCACCACTGCCTGGCCTCTAAGGCTAACTAGTGGCTTAGCTCTGCACTCTTCAGGTAAGCTTTATTTGTTAGATCACACACACACACACACACACACACACACACACACACACACACAGAGAGAGAGAGAGAGAGAGAGAAACCATAAATTAAAAAATAAATAAGTTTTAAACCCATCTGGCTGAGGTTGTGAATGGATATGAAGCTTCTCAAACCCCTGAACACATCTCTACCCAGCACACACTCCAAGTAATGGTTAATATTGATTGTTACCTCAACAAGGACCTAGAATCACCAAGAGGTAAGTCTCTAGGTCGGTGGTCCCTAGCCTTCCTAATGCTTCGACCCTTTAATACAGTTCCTCATGTTGTGCTGACCCCAACCACAACATTATTTTTGTTACTACTTCATAACTGGAATTTTGCTGCTGTTATGAATCATACTGTAAATATCAGATATGCAGGATATCTGATATGTGACCCTGTGGAAGGGTCATTCAAACACCACCCACAGTTTTCAAACAGTTGCTCTAGGGCCTTAATTATAGATTAAAAAATAAGTCTAGGCTCATTTGCAAGGGGTTATCTGGATTAGGTTAGACTCTGGGCATGCCCATGAGGGAGTTTCTAGATTGGGTTAGTTGAGGTGGGAAGACTCACTCTAAACGTGGGTAGCAACCATCCTATGGGCTGGTGTCTTGGACTGAGCACCAGCATTCCAACTCTCTACTTCCTGGTTATGGCTGCAATAGAAGCAGCAACCTCACAGTCCTGTTGCCCGCACGTCCTGTCCCCACGAGCATGGACTGTACCTTAAATTGTGAGCTAAAATCAACTCTCCCTTTCTTAAGTGTGGTTTGTCAGGATGTATCATAGCACAAGAGGAAGAGTAGCTAAAGAGACTGGGCATCATGGTGCACGGTGTGGTCAACCCTCCCACAGTCTGTGGTGATATTTCAATTGTGCTGAAATGTGATTTTATTTGTATGTTAATAAATAAAGTTTGCCTGGAGATCAGAGGGTCATTAGTGAGCCAGGAACAGAATTCAGGTGGTGGTGGCCCACGCCCTTATCCAATCACATGGCAGGCAGTCTCTGTGTGGTCAAGGACACAGTCAAGCACGGTGACCCGAACCTTTAATCCCCGTACCAACCATAGCGACCTGGAGGTCTGTATAGACAGGCAGTGAAGAGGAAGTCATGTGGTTGGGTTTAAAGCCAATGAGAAGGCAGAACAGAAAGGCAATAAAAAGTCACACAGGAAGAAACTCTCTCTTGGGGAAGCAAAGGCAGCCAGGTGCCTTGGCTCTTCGCTAGTGCTCTGATCTCTCAGGCTTTTAACTCTGTATTTGGCTCTGTGTTTCTTATTTAATAAGACCATTTAGAACTTCATCTACAACAGTCTCTGGAGGCTCCCTTTCCCGGGGCCCAGCACCTTAGTCTCCTTTGACTTTCCTCAGAGCTCTCTGGCTGCATGTTCCTAGTTGGTCTACTCACAGCCTATTCTATATCAGGGTTCATGCCACAGGACTCTTTTCTTTGTGGGGTCACCTTCGCTAGGGAAGATGAGTTCCAAAACTCTTAGTGGATGCTTTAAACCACAGACAGTGCTGTGGTAGAATATTAAGGTGTGTTCCTTTTGTTTATGTTGCATTTGTTTAACTCTGTGGACCTGTGTTACTGTGCCTGTCTAAAACACTCAATGGTCTCATAAAGAACTGAATGGCCAATAGCGAGGCAGGAGAAAGGATACGTGGGGCTTGCAGGCAGAGAGAATATATAGAAGAAGAAACTGGGGTGGGAGTGGGACAGAGATGGGAGAATGAAGTAGCTAGAGAAGGAGGAGGACACCAGGGGCCAGCCACCCAGCTACACAGCAAGTCACGGAGTAAGATTCACAGAAGTAAGAGAATGGAAAAAGCACAGAGGCAAAAGGTAGAAGGGATCATTTAAGTTAAGGAAATGTCAAACTAAGGCCAGGCATTTGTAAGTAAGAATAAGCCTCTCTGTTTGTGATTTATTTGGGAGCTGGGTGGCGGGTCCCCCCAAAAGAGTAAAAGCCTTTTTCAGATGCATGCATATGTATGATAAAGTTTAATTTATAAATTAGGTTGAGGGGACCTCGCTCAGCTGGTAAAGTGTCTGCATGGCAAACAGGAGGACTGGAGTTCCATCCCCAGAATACACATAAAAGAAGGCAGCTGGCTGGGTGGTGGTGGCACATGCCTTTAATCCCAGCACTCGGGAGGCAGAGGGGCTTATCTCTGGGGTCAGTGACCAGCCAGCCTGGCCTATTGATGAGTTCCAGGTTCCAGTGAGAGACTTGCTCTCAGAAGAAATCAGTAGACAGTGCCCAAAGACAAATACCTGAAGTTGAATTCTGGCCTCTACATGCACGCACATGTGCACATGAACCTACACACAAAGACACACCCTGCACATACAAATAAAAATAAATTAGGCAGAGTATGAAATTGGTTACTAATAATAAGGTAGAACAATACATCATAATAAAGGTCATATGAATTGTATCTTTCTCAAAATATCACCTTTTTCTTAGAAGCATGGTTTGGATTCTCTTTCATATATCTGAATTGCCAGTATTACTACCTCTTTTTTTTTTTTTTCGAGACAGGGTTTCTTTGTGTAGCTTTGCGCCTTTCCTGGAACTCACTTGGTAGCCCAGGCTAGCCTTGAACTCACAGAGATCTGCCTGGCTCTGCCTCCCGAGTGCTGGGATTAAAGGCGTGCGCCACCACCGCCCGGCTGACTACCTCTTATTTTTGAAACGATTAAGGACTATCAGGGTTAATTTAACATAAGTACCATGATACAGCAACATTCACTCTGATAACTGAGATGGCTACTGAATGACTAACAGACAGAGAGCATACACAGTGTGGCTACTCTGGGCAAAGAGACTGTCTTAGTTAGGGCTTCTGCCCGGCTGGCTTTGAACTCGTGATCCTCCTGCCTCCACCTCCTTCAGCAAATCCTACCAGCGTGCGCCATCACAACAGGCCTTAGTTAGGGTTTCTATTGCTGTGATAAAACATCATTGACCAAGCTGGGCAGTGGTAGCACTCCGGAGGCAGAGCCAGGCAAATCTCTGTGAGTTCAAGGCCAGTCGGGTCTACAGAATGTGTTCCGGGACAGTCAGGTCAACACAGAGAAACCCTGTCCCCAAAAACCACAAACCAAACCAAACCAAAACTGAAATATCATGACCAAAAGCAACTTGGGGAGGAAAGAGTTTATTTCATCTTCCACTTGAGGTAACAGTGAAGGAAGTCAGGGCAGGATCCTGGAGGCAGGAGCTGACGCAGAGGCCATGGAGGGGTGCTGCTTACTGACTTGCTCCCCATGGCTTGCTCAGCCTGCTTCCTTCTAGAACCCAGGACCACCTGTCCAGGAGCAGTGTTGCTCTCTGTGAGCTGGGCCCACCCACATCAATCATTAACCAAGACAATGGCCTACAGACTTACCTATAGGCAATCTGGATGGAAACTTTTTCTCAGCTGAGGTTTCTCTTCTCATAACTCTAGCTTTGTCAAGTGAAAAACAAAACAAAAACAAGAATAGAGACAATTCATGTTGTAGGTGGGATGGCTCAGGATGGTGCAAGAGTTCATCATGCTACTCAATGTGGTTTATAAATGAAAATGTATGGGCCAGCAAGTTGGCCCAGCAGGTAAGAATGTCTGCTGCCAAGCCTGATGACCTGAGTTTGATCCCCAGGACCCACATGGAGGAAGGAGAGAGCAGAAGTCTGAGAGTGGTGCCCTGATCTCCACACATGTGCTGTGGCCCTGCTTACACACATAGGCACACACATATACATGCATGCACATGCACACAAATAACTAAATGTAACGATAAACATTCTAAGATTATGAATTAGGGCTGGGGTATGGCTCAGTTGGTAGAGTGTTTGCTTAGCACTCCTGAGGTCCTGGGTTGCACCCCCAGCATTATATAAACCTCGTGTGGCCTTCTTGTAATTCCAGCACTCAGGAAGAAGAAGAAGCTAGAGTGTCAGAATTCAAGGTCATCAAAATGAGTTCAAGGCTAGCCTGGGTTACGAGACTGTCTCAAAAATAAACTCCCAAAAGTATCTTCAGACCATGACGGGGAACCAAAATCCCAGAAAGCAGATGGGAGAAAACAGAATGTTGGCTGTGGGAAGAACAATAGCACCTTTCCCCACACAGTGTTTGTAGGACCAGGGCTGCAGTTTATCTTGGTTCTCTTTTATGCCAAGAGTGCCACACAGACCCAAACCCACAACTCTCTGGCTATTACAAGCTTTGAAACTGGCTGTGTAAGGGCCAAAGTTAACCTGCAAACCCTACTTGCCTAAAGACAGATAACTTCCTGAAATGCTGGAGGCTTTTGTTTATGGGAGATAACAAGCTACGTGTCTTCACTCCCCTAAATAAATTTGTTTGACTCAACCTCACCAGCTGGGCTTGCACACGTGTAGGTGGGCGGTCCATGGGAAGGAAATATGTCAGGATGTATGCTTGCACCTGATTGGATGTAGGTGGGAAGTTCGTCAGGATATATGCTTACCCAATTGGACCTGGTAGGAAGAGGCCTTATGGTCTGGCCTTTTTAAGCCTCTGCAAATAGTGACCATTGAGAACCTCGGCATGGTCCTGACTACAGTCCATCATCCTTACCAGTTTCTAACTAAAGTTTGCTTCAAAATTGGCTTTAAAAATTGTGGAACTGATCTTTCTCTCATGATTTTCAGGTTTAGCAGCTCGTCTCTGTTTGGGTGGGAGCTCACCTCAACCCCTGGCACCCTGGCATCCCTATACCCAAAGAGTCTAGAATGTTTGGAAGGAGTCTGATGGAAGATCCACCTCAACTCCCCTACCCTATCTCCACCTTCAAAGCCTGCAACTCCCCTCCCCTTCAAAGCCCGCCAAACACAGCTCCTCCCCCAGAGAGGCTCAAGACCACGCCCACAGGGTATATAAGCTGCATCCCAGAAAACAGACCGTGGTTCTTCTGGTCTCTCATCCTGTCTCCTCTCTGAGGGGCCGGGAATCACCCAGGAATGCTTTACCCATTAAACCTGGGCTTTTCCAGTTCGGCCTGATTCGGTTTGATGCGTTGGCAGAGAGGCCTTCAGAGTGCATTGTTTTCCCTATCCACCCTACACCTGTAGTCCACCATAATCACCGTGGCATTTATAAAATAAACAGATAATTGCCCCCTGTGAGATCTCAAACCTGAGACAAATGGTTAACTGAGGTGTCCATTAACATATCAAAGTGGACGCTGGCCACCAGGTTCTCCCAGCATCCTCCTCTTACAAAGCCCTCACAGCTGGCATACCCCACCCCCTACCCTGGACACTCCAGCCCAGGTATTGGGCTGGGCTTCCTCCCCCAGCTCCTCTGGCCCCTATATGACTCAGTCATTTGGCTATGCTAGCCTCCTGGCCCAGGCAGCCCCTCTTGGCCCACATGGCCCGGCTCAGTCTGGCCATGTTTACCCTGGACTCTCCCAATGTCTCTACCTCTGGCGATGCCCTCCCTTTTTATTTATAATAAACACTCTCCTCCACCACACCTAGGAGCAGTCATACCCTTCCTTTTTATTTCTTTTTTTTCATTCACTCCCCACTCTGCACCACCTCTCCCCCACCCCCACACTTTCTGAAAACCTCCCATGGCTCCTCTCTGTTCCTAGCCTCATTTCCAGGCTCTTGCCTTCTGGTTTATGCTTTCTCCATGGTGGCTGGAAAGAGCAGGACAGGGCCTCCCATTGTTTACCTCTGATAACTTGAGCTTTAACTTGTCTGTACACCATTCTTTGATTTGCTTATTCGTGTTCATTCTTTGATTTGCTTATTTGTGTTGTGGTTAGAATGTAAAATGTGCCCCCAAGCTCTTGAGTTTGAACACTCGGTGCCCAGTTAGAGGCACTACTCCTGAAGATTATGGAATCTTTAGAAACTGGAGCCTCCCAGGGAGGAAGTGAGGTTTGATAGTCCAGGCCAACTTCCTGTCCATTCTTCACTTCCTGTCTGCAGACACAGAGAGATGGGCTGCCTCAGGCATCTTCTGCTAGGCTTCCCCGCCACCGTGAGCTGTAGGTATTATTTCTTCAGCTGTGGACCGAAACAATCCCTTCCTCCCTTAAATCACTTCTGACAGGTATTTGGACACACAATCAGGAAAAAGGTATATTATTGTTTGCTTACTTGTTTGTTCGCAGAGCTAGAGTAGTGTAGCAGTCTTTCTTGTCAGACTATCTTTGGACCACCAGCCTGCAAATAATAACCCAGAGACTTATTATTAGTTATGAAAGCTTGGCCTTAGCTTAAGCTTTTCCCCAACTAACTCTTATAACTTAATTAATCCATATATATTTTTATTTATGTTCTGACACGTGGCTTGGTTACCTCTTCTTAGTACAGCACCTATGACTTGCTCTGAGCCTACTGGCAAAATCGCATGCCTAGATTCCTCCTCCCAGTTTCTTTCTCTCGGCCCAGAAGTCCTGCCTATTGTGGCAGAACACAGAAGTTTTGGATCAGGACAGATTTATTAAAGAATGAAATCGATACGACATATTCATGAATACAGAACAAAGTGGTGCCTCTGTTTTTTCATCCACTCGGGAGAGATGGGGAAACTCTGGACAAGGTCACCGAGCCATGGCATCAGGAAACCTTCCATCTTCCAAAAGGGGAGTGTGACCCTCCTCCTCCAATTCTTAAAGGGTCACATATCTTCAGAGAAGACCACGCCTATCAGGCCAACCCGCTCCATTCCATTGGTCATTAGACTGAATGGCAGAATTTCCACAATACCTGCCTATTCTCTCCTGCCTAGCTATTGATCATTTACCTCTTTATTAAACCAATCAGAAGGCACCTTAGGCAGAGACACATCTTTACATTGTAAACAAATATTCTGCAACAGAGCAGAGGACCCCATGCATGCTAGGTGCTCATCACTGAGTTCTATCCCCAACCCTGATTAATTGATTCTTTTTAAATTTGTTGACTTCTAGTGACTAATTTCTCTGTGTTGTATGTATGCACATGCATTTCTTTTTTTTTTCTTTTTCCTATTTTTTTGGGGGGGATGTTTAAGACAGGGTTCCTCTGTGTAGCTTTGGAGCCTGTCCTGGAACTTGCTCTGTAGACCAGGCTGGCCTCAAACTCACAGAGATCCACCTGCCTCTGCCTCCCGAGTGCTGGGATCAAAGGCATGTGCCAACATGCCAGGCATACCACATACATTTCTTATAGCTTATACTATCAACCAGCTGAGGCAAAGCAACAGAGGAGGAAGCCAAAATAGAATCTTGTGCCCAACACTGAAAAAGTGAGGAAGAACTGCATAAGATGAACTGCAGCACTATTCACTGCTGCCAAGTTAGGGAACTAGCCTGGGTGTCCGTCAACAGGGGCGTACATAAGGAAAATGTGATAAGGGATAGGTAGGTAGATAGATGTTAGATAAATAGATGACAGACAGGTAGATGATAGTTAGGTAGGTAGATGATAGATAGATAGGTAGATGATAGATAGATAGATAGATAGATAGATAGATAGATAGATAGATAGATTAGATAGATACTGTCATAGGGTTTCTATTGCTGTGAAGATACACCATGACCACAGGAGCTCTTATACAGAAAAAACATTTAATTGGGGTGGCTTACATTTTCAGAAGTTTAGTCCATTATCATCATGGTGTGACATGTGGTGTTCAGGCAGACATAGTACTGGAGAAGCAGCTGAGGGTCCTACATCTTGACTCACAGGTAACAGGAAGTGAACTGTGGCCCTGAGAGTGACTTGAGCATAAGAGACCTCAAAGTCTGCCTCTACAGTGACATACTTCCTCCAACAAGCCATACCTACTCCAACAAAGCCACACCTCCTAATAGTGGCCCCTTTGGGGGTCATTTTCTTTCAAATTACCACATTCCACTCCCTGGCCCCCAAAGGCTTGTAGCCATATCATAATGCTAAAATGCATTCAGTCCAACTTCAAAAGTCTCCGTAGTCTATAACAGTCTCAAACTTATTTAAAAATCTGAAGTTCAAAGTTTCTTCTAAGATTCATGCAATCTCTTAACTGTAATCTCCTGTAAAAAAAAAAAAAAAAAAAAAGCAGATCACATACTTCCAACATATAATGGCACAGGATGTACATTACCATTTCAAAACCTAGGAAAGGGAGCATAGTGAGGAAATACTGGACCAAAGAAAGTCCAAAAACCCGCTGGGCAAACTCCAAACTCTGCATCTCCATGTCTGATGTCAAAACGCTCTTCAGATCTCCAACTCCATCCAGCTTTGTTGACTGAAACACACTTCTTTCTCTTGGGCTGGACCCACTCCCTGTTAGCAGCTCTCCTTGGCGGGTATCCCACGACTCTGGCATCTCCAACATCTTGGGGTCTCCAAGGCAATCCAGGCTTCACCTTCACAGCTTCACACAATGGCCTCTTTAGGCCTCCATTGAGAGACACCCCTGACACATGCCTAGCTTCAACAGCTCTCCTCAGTTGTGGAGGAAGATTCTATAATGCCTTTCTTCTATCCTTGAAGTCAGAAACACGTTGCCAAAGCTGCCAAGTTCTGTTGCTTGCTGGGACTGGAACATGGCCCCCTTGTGCAATTACATCTTCACCAGCTTTCTGCTGCCCATGGTTTCCTTCACTGCCTAAGCTTGAGCTGTCCTGAAACTTGATCTGTAGACAAGGCTGGCCTTGAACTCAGAGACTTTTCAGTTACATCTTCACCAGCTTTGTGTTTTTGTTGGTTTCCTTCACTGCCTAAGCTAGGCTGTTCTAGTACTTGCCCTGTAGACTAGGCTGGCCTCAAACTCAGAGATCTACTAGCCTATGCCTTCCCAGTGCTGGGATTAAAGGCATGTACCACCACACCTGGCTCTAAGCTTTGCTTTAATTCCTTTCCACAATTTGGAAACTTAGCTGGGTAGGATCTTGCCCTGAGGTCCCACTCCTTTTATTCCATTTCTTAATTTGTTTATCTCTTTGCTCAGTTTATTCCTTTTCTTTATAAATCTTCATTAGCGGTACCAGTAATAACCACACACCAGAGTCTATATAAGGCTGTTTTAAGATTTCCACTGCCAACAGAATTAATCCAAAACTCTTCACTTTAGCTTCAGGCAGACTCTTTGGACAAGGGCAAAAGGCAGCTACTCTTTTCACCAAAAAAATCACATGAAAGATCTCTAGGCAACATATTATTGTTATTCTCCTCTGTAACCTCTTGGTCCAGTAACCCACAGTTCAAATCACACTCAGCACTACTGTCTTCCATGCTCCTACTAGTACAGCCCATTAAGAAGCATTTAAAGTGTTCAACTGCTTTTATGATCCGCAGTTCCAAGGTCTATATTCTTTCAAACAAAGACATGGTCTAGCCTATCACAGAAATACCACAATCTCTGGTACCAACTTCTGTCTTAGTTAGGGTTTCTATTGCTGTGAAGAGACACCATGACCACAGCAACTCTTCCATAGGAAAAACATTTAATTGGGGTGGCTTACATTTTCAGAAGTTTAGTCCATTATCATCATGGTATGACATGTGGCATACAGGAAGACATAGTGCTGGAGAAGGAGCTGAGAGTCCTACATCTTGACTCATAGGCAACAGGAAGTAGACTATAACACTGGGCATGACTTGAGCATATGCATATATGAGACCTCAAAGCCCACCTCTACAGTGACATACTTCCTCCAAAAAGGCCACGCCTCCTAATATGCCACTTCCTTAGGGGGCCATTTTCTTTCAAACCACCACAGATAGATAGATGGATTGGTGGGTGGATGGATGGATGGATGGATGATGGCTAGATTAGATAGATAGATAGATAGATAGATGAATTGATGGATGGATAAAAGGATGGAAGGATAAAAGGATGCATGGATAGATGGATGTATGCATAGATAGATGATAGCTATATGGATGGATGGATGGGTGGATGGAATTTTTTTTATCCATAAAGAAGAATTTACAGGAAAATGGATACAATTAGAGAAAATCATACCAAGTGAATTAAGTCACTCCCAGAAAGACAAGTATGTTTTCTCTCATTTGTGGGTCCTGGACTTTTGACATACATAGATTCATGTATGTACCGATGGCATGAAAGTAGAAGTGAAACAGGGTCAGAGGGGACTGGTGGGGGAGGGGAGAACAGGGCCAAGCAGGGAAGTCTGGGGGACTATGTTCAAAATACATACATGAAAATGGCCTTAGGCCATCCAATATAACAGTAATTTTTAAAAATGTTTTTTATTACATTTATTTATTGAGTTGGGGTACATGTGTGCCATGGTGCATGTGTGTGGGTCAGGGAACACGTTGCAGGGACTGATTCTCTCCTTTCAACGTTTTGGTCCTGGGGATAGAACTCAGATCCTCGGGCTTAGTGGCAAGTGCCTTTACCTGCAGAGTCATCCTGCCAGCCCAATAGTACATATATACAGGGGAAAGGTGTCTCATGCAGCTAGCCTGAAACTATAATTTGCTATGTAGGTTAGGCCAGGCTTGAACTCACACAGATCTGCCTGTTTCTGGCTCCTGAGTGCTAGGATTAAAAGAAAAGAAAGAATTTCAGGGACTGGAGAGATAGCTCAACAGCTATGACGCTCGCTGCTCTTGAAGAGAATATGGCTTCAGTTCCCAGCACCCACATGGCAGCTCACAACCGTCTGTAACACCAGTTCCAGGAGATACAATGCCCTCTTCTGGCCACCAGGGGCACTGCATACATGTGGAGTACATACACACATACACATGCACACAAACATACACATAAAATTTTAAAAAAAAATTAGAAATAAAATAAAGAGCATGCTGAAAGGAAGTCTTGATCTTCAGCTTTAGCGCATCTGTAGTGACCTTGACAGGCAGTGAAAGAATCATGAAGTGAAGTCCTTTAAATAAAAGTTTATCCATTTTAAATAATCTTGCCTAATTTTGCACATTAAAAAGAAAAAAAAAGTTTGTGCAAAGCTGGCTTATATTTTGGCTCAAAGATTCTCTCTAGTGTTTTGTGTAGAGGGAATGAAAATTAAGTTTAGATGCTTGAGTTGTGCTCTGTCTTAGATGTAAAACACTCGAGGGCCTTTTTTATATATATATATATATATATATATATATATATATATAAAAAGATCTGTTTATTTTTATTTTATGTGTGTGAGTGTTTTGCGTACATTCGTGTATGTGGACCATGTGCATGCCTGGTGCCTGGTGACTGTAGAAGCCAGAAGAGGGGCTTGGATCTGCTGAGCCCTGAGACAGCCCTCTTAAAATAAGTGATACTTGGCCGGGCGGTGGTGGCGCACGCCTTTAATCCCAGCACTCAGGAGGCAGAGGCAGGCGGATCTCTGTGAGCTTGAGGCCAGCCTGGGCTACAGAGTGAGTTCCAGGAAAGGCGCAAAGCTACACAGAGAAACCCTGTCTCAAAAAACCAAAAAAAAAAAAGAAAGAAAGAAAGAAAAGAAAAATAAGTGACACTTAATGGAGCAACCCATCAGCCCATTATCTCTTTATTTGAACTTTTTAAATCTGCACTTGGATTACGGACACACATGTGGCAGCTTCCAAGTTCCCCACCTGATATCTCTAACATCTAACTTTGTTCTTTTGTCAAATGCATGTGTGTGATGTATATGCAAGTATTATCCATGTTCATGTGTATGTGGGGGTGTGTGCATGCATATGGAAACCAAGAGTGTGTCCAGTGTCTTCCTCTGCCACCCTCCACTTTGTTTACTGAGGCGGGACCTCTTGCTGAACTTGGAGAACCAATCCCCGGTAGTCCAGTCACCCAGCTTGTCCGTGGTATCTCTTGTCTTTGACTCTCAAGTGCCAGGGTTAGAGGCAGCTGCCATACCTACTCATTTTTTATATGGGTTCTAGTGTTCTGGATTCTGATCCTCTCTAGTTACTGAGTTATCTTCCCAGCAACTTTGGCCAGGTCTCGTGGAGCCTAGACTGACCTCTCCAAGTCTCGAAGGCCAAGGATGTACCTTGACCTCCTAAGCCTCCTGCTTCTAGCACCTGAGTGTTGGGATTACAGGAGTGCATTGCCACACCTGGTTTATGCAGTTCTTGAAATGAAACCCTGGGCTTCCTGCATGCTAGGTAAAACTCTCACTAACTGAGTTATGTCCTATGTCCTTTAATTTCTTTTCTTTTCTTCCTTCCTTTCTTCCTTCCTTCCTTCCTTCCATCCTTTCTTTTTTTTTTCTTTTTTTTTTTTTTTCT
>CABHPP010139766.1:0-24984 GCA_902168425.1 Peromyscus attwateri | reverse complement strand
TTTTTTTTTACATTTGAAAAGCTTTGTGTTTATACTCTGCCTAAATAACTAGGAATGATCTCTCATCATGATTATAACTACATCTGCAAAGTCCCTTTGCTATTTCTGCTAACATATTCACAGTCTCATTAAGGTGTAGGCATCTTTGGGGGAATATTATTCTGCTTACCACACTAGTATTAGGCAAGCTAAGTTTCAGAGCATGAAAGTCTTTACCTAGAAAGGCAATACTGGGTTAAGTAGATGACATCCTTCCCAGTAAATGTCTTTACTATGGCAAACTGTGTAAAATGTGAAGACACTTTAATGGGTGGGTAAAGGCCTTCAAACTCTGACATAAAAAGTTTCAGAATTTAGTTTCGGAGGGTGCTACAGCTGGTAAATATTTTTGGTCTCATACATATGTCTCTTAGTAAGCTTGATGCAAAATAAACTGATCTAGTAAACTCAGGCAAAGAGGAATTTTATCGAAATAATTTTTTTGTGATATGGAAAAGACAGCTCCAGAAAGGACTGAAACTGAAGCATGTGGGCAGCAATAACAAACAAACTATTTGGATAGTCTTTCAGCTTGTACACTGGATATGTTTCCTGTTTTGCTGTCTTACAACTATTCATGTGTTCATTCAAAACCACCTTTACACAGTACTGACATTTCTGCCTTTGAAATAATTAGTTCTAACATTTCCCTTTTTTTTATGCTTGCTGCTGGTATTTACCAGATGTAGCATATTTACCAGATTTAGCAGTCTACGACTGCATTCCAGTTGTAGTCTATGGTTCTCTCTGTCAAGAATTGTGCCTGGTGTAAGCCAGTTATCTGACCAACTGCTCAAAGGTTCAAATGAAGATTTCAACTTTGATTGACATCTTGAATTGATGTCTGGAAGTTCTAGGGGAAGAAGGTATTTACATGTCTGTTTTGGCTGTTTGCAAAATTCAGTTCCCTGCAGTTGTAGGACTCAAGTCCCTACTTCCTTGCTGGCTGTCAGCTGATGTTGCATATAACTACTAAAGATTACTCATGCTTCAGTTACATAGCCATTCCAACTTGTAACTTGTAGTTGCAAACATCCTGGACTAAATTCCCCTCATGCTTTCAATGTCTCTATTCATTCTTTTACACAAAATAATAACAGGTCCAGGGTGGGTATCTCTCTCTCTCTCTCTCTCTCTCTCTCTCTCTCTCTCTCTCTCTCTTTATCTCCCTTTCTTTTTCTCTCTCCTTCCATCCCTCCCTTCCCCTCTCCTCCCTCCCTCCCTTCCTGCTTTCCTTTCTTTGTTTTTTAATATTTATTTTTACAACCTGACCACAGTTTCACATCCCTCCTCTCCCTCCTCTCTTCCAAGTCCCAGTGTCCTGTACCCAGCCAAATCCACTTCTCTTTCATTTGTATTTAGAAAAGGGCAAGCCTCCCATAGATATCAACAAAACATGGCATATCAAGTTGCAGTTAGAAAAAGCATCTCCCCTTGTATTAAGGCTAGGCAAGGCAATCCACTATGAGGAATAGGGTTCCAAAAGTCAGCAGAGTCAGAGATAGCCCTTGCACCCACTGGTAGGATTCCCACCAGAAGACTAAATTGCACAACAGTCACATATATGCAGAGGGCCTAGTTTAGTCCCATGAAGGCTCCCTGATTATTGGTTCAGTCTCTGTGAGCTCCTATGAGCCCAGGTTAGTTGATTCTGTGAGTTTTCTTCTGTTGTCCTTGATCCCTCCGACTCCTACAAACTTTCCTCCCTCACGTTAGCAGGATTCCTTGTGTTTGGTCTAATATTTGGCTATGATTCTCAGGATCGATTTCCATCAGCTGCTGGATGAAGCCTCTCTGATGACAATTGTTCTAGGCACCAGTCTTTGAGTATAACAGAATATCATTAGTCATCATTACACTAATATTGTTTTCTCCAGTTGTAACTGGTTCTACCCTAGGTCTCTAGGATCATCTAGCCCCTGGGTCCTGGCACTTCAGGCAGCGTCAGCAGTAGGTTCAATCTCATGGCATGGGTCTCAGGCCGGAACAGTCACTGGTTGGCCATTCCCACAATCTCTGTGCCACCCATACCTTAGCATGTCTCTAAAACAGTACAGGCTATAGTTCAAAGGTTTTATGGCTGGGTAGGTGTCCCATTATCTCTCCTGGAAGACTTGCCTGGTCACAAGAGATGGCCAGCTCAGGCTACTTATCCCCTATTGCTAGGAATCTTCACTGCTGATGATCTACAGGGAGCTTTCCTTTCACTAGGTTTCTCCCTGACCCCAAAATACCTCCTTTCCAGTCCTCTCTTTCAGTACTCTATTCTAACACCCCTTTATCAGATCCCTCATCCCACCTACCCCTAGCTCAGACAGGAAAACTCTTCTATTTCTCCTTCCCAGGGAGATTCAAATATTCACACTTGATCCATCCATTTTTACCTAGCATCTCTGGTCTGTAGATTGTAGCATGGTTATCCTTTATTTTACAACTAATATCCATTTGGAAATGACTACATATGTTTATCTTCTGGGTCTGGGGTTACCTCACTCAGGAAGATTTTTTTTTCTAGTTTTCCATTTGACTGCAAATTTCATGATGTTATTGTTTTTAAGACCTTAGTAAATGCATTCCATTTTGTAAATGTAACATATTTTCTCTATCCATTCTTTGGTTGAGGGATACCTAGGTTGCTTCCATGTTTTGGATATTATGAATGAAGTTGCTATGAATATAGTTAAGTTTCCTTGTGGTATGATTGAGTATCCTTTGGATATATGCCCAAGAGTGATATAACTGGGTCTTGAGGTAGATTGATTAACAGTTTTCTGAGGAAAAGCCATATTGATTACCAAAGTGGCTGTATAAGCTTGCACTCCCACCAGCAATGGAGGAGTGTTCCCCTTGCTCCACATCCTCGTCAGAATGAGCTGTCACTTGCATTTTTTTTACCTTAGCCATTCTGATAGGTGTAAGATGGAATCTCAGAGTTGTTTTGATTTGCATTTTCCTGATGGCTAAAGATGTGGAACAATTCTTTAAGTGTATCTTGTCCATTTGAGAGCCTCTTGTTGAGAATTCTGTTTAGTTCTGCACCTCATTTTTAATTAGATTATTTGGTTTTTTGATGTCTAGTTTCTTGAGTTCTTTATATATTTTAGAAATCAGCCCTCTGTAAGATATGGGGTTGGTGAAGATCTTTTTCCACTACGTAGGCTGCTGTTTTGTCACTTTGGCAGTGTCCTTTGTCTTACAGAAGCTTTGCAGTTTCATGATATCTCACTTTTAATTGTCAGTCTTAGTGTCTGTAATATTAGTGTTTTATTCAGGAAGTAGTCTCCTGTGCCAATGCTTTAAAGGTTATTTTTCACTTTCTCTTCTCTCAGATTCAATGTAGCTGGATTTATGTTGAGGTCTTTGATCCATTTGGACTTGAATTTTGTGCATTGTGATAGATACAAATCTATTTGTGTTCTTCTACAGGTTGACATCCAGTTAGACTGACACCATTTATTGAAGATTCTTTCATATTTCAATTGTATAATTTTGGCTTCTTTGTCAAAAATCAGGTGTCCAGAGGTGTGTGGGTTTACATCTGGGTCTTTGATTAAATTCCATGATCCACCTATCTGTTTTTATCCCAATACCATGTAGTCTTTATTACTATATCTTTGTAGTAGAGCTTGAAATAAATAATGGTGATTCATCTGGAAATTCTTTTATTGTGCAAGATTGTTTTAGTTATCCTGGGTTTTGTTTTCCTTCTGTAGTTGAGTATTGTTCTTTCAAAGCCTGTGAAGAATTGTATGGGTATTTTAATGGGGATTGCACTGAAGCAGTAGATAAGCTTTGTTAAGATGGTCATTTTTACTATTTTAATCCTACTGTTCCATGAACATAGGAGATTTTTCCTTTTTCTGATATTGTTTCCAATTTTTTTCTTCAAGGACTTGAAGTTCTTGTCATACAGGTCTTTTACATGCTTGGTTAGAGTTACCCCGAAGATATTCTATATTATTTGTGGCTATTGTAGAGGGTGTTTTGCTGATGTCTTTTTTACTCCCCTGTATTATTTGTATATAGGAGGGCTACTGATTTTATTTTTTGGTTAATCTTGTATCCGGTCACTTAACTAAAGGTGTTTATGAGCAATAGAAGTTGCTGGTCAAATTTTTGGGTCCCTTATATATACTGTCATATCATTTGCAAATCATGGTACATGGACTTCTTCCTTTCCAGCCACTCAGTGCTGTGGGATGCCCTGTATGTTGTGAATTTATGTTGCTATGATTGATTGATAAATAAAACACTGATTGGCCAGTAGACAGGCAGAAAGTATAGGATAGGTGGGACAAACAGAGAAGAGAGGCTGGGAGGTGGAAGCCTGGAGGAGATGCCAGCCTACCATCCAGGGAACAGCATGTAAAGGCAGCAGGTAAAGCCACAGAACTCTTGGCGACATATACATTAACAGAAATGGGCTGAGTTTAGGTGTAAGAGCTGGTCAGTGGTAGGCCTGAGCTAATGGCTGAGCAGTTTAATTTATTAAGCTTCTGAGTGATTATTTTATAAGAGGTTTTGGGGTACATGGGGCTGAGCAGGGACTGGAGAAAACTCCAACCACAAATGGTGCCCAACATGGGGCAAGATTTTCCACCTAAAACTTGAGAAAAAAAGATTCTAAAACGGAGATAAAAACAGCTTCCTAGTTGTCTCTCTCAAGTTAGTGGCAACCTGCAGGATTGAGCTACTATGGAAGGTTCCTGGCATCCGTGCTTGACCTGGAGTATGGCAGAAATGAGGCATCTGCAAGAAGCACATTACACTGTGTGGTGGATTTAGCCTTTGCTAGTACAAAAAAAAAAAAAAAAAAAGGTTTCTGGGCTACATGCTGCTTTGATAGAAACATAGACATGCTGTTTCTAAGAGTTGATGGCTTCCAGAGCTGGCAGTAAATGTACCACCACCATGTTGGGAAGCAGAGGTGGGTGGAGCCAGCAGCCATAGCACTGTTTCAGTCTTAGAATGCTGCAGTTTAAAACAATAGATTCACAATAAAATAGATTCAGATGGAACAAGACTTTAAATGCTTTACAATGTGTGTAAACATACACGTAGGCTTGGAAGAGAGAGAAAAAGGAATATATATAGTAATATAAAAAAGATAGTTTTTAAAAATAAAGTTTTTAAAGAGACAGTAAAGGTAATATAAAAAATAAGCCACATAAAGATGAATATTAAACATAAAATCTAGATTGGATGACTGTGCAGACTGCCAGCTGTCTCTGTCTACTCTCTCAAGACTCCCCAAAATTGCTTGCATCCTTCTCCCATTTCTCAGATAGTATTATATCCTTCTGAGGTCTTTGAGGTAGTTGAAAACTAGATATTTATAATTTCCTCAGTTATGATAATAGATAAGTTAGCTATAAAACCTTAGACTCACAAATATAGGATAGATAAGATATCTTCTTTAATATTGTAACTGTTATTCTTGCTTGATAATTGTTCTGTTATATGTAATTTTAGTATGTTAAAATTAAAATCTTCCTTTAAAAAAAAAGAAACAGAAAGGGGAAGTGCTGTGGGATGTCCTGTATGTTGTGAATATATGTTGCTATGATTGATTGATAAATAAAACACCGATTGGCCAGTAGCCAGGCGGGAAGTATAGGATAGGCAGGACAAACAGAGAAGAAAGGCTGGGAGGTGGAAGCCAGAAGGAGACGCCAGCCTGCTGTCCAGGGAGCAGCATGTAAAGGCAGCAGGTAAAGCCATGCAACACATGGTGGCATATAGAATAACAGAAATGGGCTGAGTATAAATGTAAGAGCTAGACAATGGTAGGCCTGAGCTAATGGCTGAGCAGTTTAATTAATTAAGCTTCTGAGCGATTATTTTATAAGAGGTTGTGGGGTCCATGGGGCTTGACATGACTGGATAAAACTCCAGCTACAAACCACATTTGTACATTCATTTTCAATGAATTCCAGGAAGTCTTTCAATTTCTTTCTCTGTTTCTTTCTTGTTCCAGTGGTAATTCAGTCAAGAGTTGTTCAGTTTCTATGAGTTTGTAGGCGTTCTGTTGTTTCTATTGCTGTTGAAATCCAGTTTTAACCCATGATGATCTGATAGGATGCAGGGGGTTACTTCAATTTTCTTGTATCTTTTGAGACTTGCTTTGTGACTGAGTATATAGTCAAATTTGCAGAATGCTACAAGACATGCTGAGAAGAAAGTGTATTCTTTTGTGTTTAGTTGAAATATTCTATAGATACCTGTTACGACCATTTGAGTCATAATGTTTGTCAGCTCCAGTATTTCTGTTTATTTTTTGTCTGAATGATCTCTCCATTAGTAAGAGTGGTGTATTGAAGTCTCCCACTATCAATGTGTGAGGGTCAATGTGTGATTTAAGCTTTAGTAGTGTTTTATTTACAAATGTGGTTACCCTTGGGTTTGGAGAATAGATGTTGAGAACTGAAATATTATCTTGGTGAATTTTTTTCCTTTGATGAGTATAAAGTGTCCTTTTCCATCTCCTTTGATTAATTTTGGTTTGAAGCCTACTTTTTTTAAAAAAATATTAGGATAGCTATACCAGCTTGTCTCTTTGAGATGTTTGCTTGGAAACAACCCTTTTTTCAACCCTATACTCTGAGGAAATATCTATCTTTGATTTTGAGGTGTATTTCTCCTATGCAGAAGAAGGATAGATCTTGTTTTTGAATCCATCCTGTTCATCTGTTTCTTTTTATTTGGGAATTTAATCAATTGATATTGAGACATATCAATGACCAATGTTTGTTAATTCCAGTTATTTTGCTGTAATTGTTGGTGGTGGTAGTGTATCTGTGTCTGTGTTTGTGTTTTCCTTCTTTGAGTTATGCCAGTGAGAGATTATTTATTGCCTGTGCTTTTGTGAGTGTAGTTTATCTCCTTTTTTTGGAGTTTTCCTTCTAGTACCATCTATACAGCTGGATTTCTGGACAGCTGTTGTTTAAATTTGACTTTATCACGGAATATCTTGTTTTCTCTACCTATTGTGATTCAAAGTTTTGCTGTGTATAGTAGTCTGGGCTGACATCTGTGGTCTCTTAGAGTCTTCAAGACATATATCCAGTCTTTCTGCCTTTTAAAGTCTCCATTGAGAAGTTGGGTACAATTCTAATAGGTCTGTTTTTGTATGTTAGTTGGCCTTTTTCTCTTGCACCTTTTAATATGTTTTCTTTATTCTCTGTGTTTGGTGTTTTTATTATCATATGGCAGGAGGTCTTTCTTTTCTAGTCCAATATCTTTGGTATTCTGTAAGCTTCTTGTACACTTATTGGCAATTCTTCATTAGGGTTAGGAAAATTTTCACCTATGATTTTGTTAAATATATTTTCTCACATTTTGAGCTGGGTATCTTCTTCTTCTTCTTCTTCTTCTTCTTCTTCTTCTTCTTCTTCTTCTTCTTCTTGTTTTTCTTGTTCTTCTTCTTGTTCTTCTTGTTCTTCTTCTTCTTCTTCTTGTTCTTCTTCTTGTTCTTCTTCTTGTTCTTCTTGTTCTTCTTCTTGTTTTTCTTCTTCTTCTTGTTCTTCTTCTTCTTCTTGTTCTTCTTGTTCTTCTTCTTGTTTTTCTTCTTCTTCTTCTTCTTCTTCTTCTTCTTCTTCTTCTTCTTTTTCTTCTTCTTCTTCCTCCTCCACCTCCTCCTCCTCCTCCTCTTCCTCCTCCTCCTCCTCCTCCTCCTTCTTATTTTCCAATTATTCGTAGGCTTGGTCTTTTCATAGTATCCCAGATTTCTTGGATGTTTTGTGTCATGAACTTTTAAATTTAATATTTTTTTAACCACTGTATCTATTTCTTCTCTCATGTCTTCAAGGTCTTAAATTCTCTCTAACATTTCTTGTATTATGTTGGTGGTGTTTGCATCTGTAGTTCCTCTTGGCTTATATACATTTTTCATTTGTAAATTCCCTCTGTTTATGTTTTCTTTATTGCTTCTATTTCCATTTTCAGGTCTTGAACAGTTTTAGTCATTTTTGTCAATAGTTTGTTTTTGTTTTTTTATTGATTTTCTTGACATTCTTTAAGAGATTTATTGATTTTCTCCAATTTTTTGATTGACGTTTCCTAGATTTCTTTAAGGTATTTATTCATTTCCTGTTTAAGGACCTCTGTTCTCATCATAAATTTGTTTTTAAGGTTGTTTTATGCTTTTGCTGTGTTGGAATATTCAGGGCTTGCCATAGTGGGATAGCTGGGTTCTGGTGACGACATATTGCCCTGGATGTTGTTGTTTGTATTCTTACACTTCCATTTAGGCATCTGGATTTGGAATGATTATAGATTTGGGTGCCAATTTCTCGATTTGTCTTTGTTTTATAGCTGTGTTCTTCCTTGGTTTCTGTTTCTTCTCTGATCTTCTGGCTGCTGTGGTCTGTGCTTGAGTAGAGGGTCTCCTCCTGCATTGGTGGCTGGACTCCTGATGACTTGGATTGCCTCTGGTCCAACAGGGGGTTGATGCCCAAGTTTGGGGCTGATGTTCTCACTCTGTGCTTGGCCTCTCATTTGACTGGGGGTCTTCTGGGGTTCAGGACACTGGCCTGGCTTCTAGGGGGAGGGTAGAAGGCTTCTGCCTGCTTTTCAGGGAGTTTGCCTGGTATCTGTGTTTCAGGATTCTCCTTGGGCCTCTAGGTGGTGGAAGGCTCCCCTGTCAGAGGAGTGGACTGGGATCTGGTGATGATGAGAGGAAGGGCAGCTGAAATAATGCTGGTGATCATGGGTGGGGTGGGGGGCATTTTTACTTGGGGTTCAGGATGCTGGCCTGGCCTGGCCTCTGATGGGGTGGAAGGCTTCTCCTAGAGGTGTGGGCCAGGGTGTGGTCATAAAGAGAGGAGGCACAATTGAAGTTATGCTGCAGGGGTGCATGAGGGATGAGGGCAGTCTTCCTGGGTTTCAGCATGCTGGCCTGGCCTCTGGTGGAAGAGCTAGTCTCACTTTTTTAACTGCTTTGGGGCCTTAGTCTTATCTGCCATCTCCCTTCATAGCTGCACAATAATCTGTTATTGGAGACCTTTTCTGAATTTTACCTGTCTTCTTCTTCATTTGACTTTCCTTAAGTTGTACATTTCAAAGATACACTTATTTAACTTAGTCTGGTAACCAGGTTCACCTTTGGGATAATCAAAATCAGAGTGCCTAGATCAGTAGTGCCTACCAGACTGATAACAGGTGAGGCAGTTACTTGTTAAGGTTTCCCTTATGGTTTGTTATTGTATAGATAATAAGGATTCTATGTAAGAATAAAAGAATGAATGTCTCCACAAGCCCCACAGACATGGAAGCCTTTGATGTGTATTGAGAGGGCATGAAAAGCTTAGTTATCAAAAATAGGAAAGAAAAGAGCAGACGTTCAATTCCTTAATAAAGCATATAATAGCTTTTACGTCGTTCCTCTTTGGTGACAATATTGGGATGACTGAGATAGAGAATAGACAGAGAAATAAATGCCCACCCAAAATACAGAAAGGTCATAACAATTGAAATGTAGAGGAAGTGTCCTTCATTGGTTTAAATGTAATAATGGGCTATATGGCTAAGTGGAACTTAAAAATACAGACTGTTAAAATGTATTCAGCCAGCCTCATTGAAGTACTCCCCGGAGAAAAGAACATTCATGTTAATTAGAAAAACTCAACATTCACTGATATGAATTTGAACAATTTTAATTCAGAATGTCCCAGAAAATAAAAGTGGGTGATTCCCCTTTGATCTCTGTGCTCCTTGAACAATTATGAAGCACAATTCTGAGTGCTCTTCAGCTTGCCCTGCCTAAGGAGACTCAGTTTATAAAGGCTCTTTACTGCCAGTGAAAATAGTGGAAACAATAACCTGTGAGATCTGATATTTTAAAAAAAATTATTGCCTTATTATTTCTAATTCTACACCAATTTTCTAATTCAAAGAGCTGCATTATTTATTTTTCCCACTGGTTAAATAACCAGTTATTGGGAAAGGAGGTAATTTGAATTAAGTTCATGGAAGCAAAATAGTCATAAGAGCCTTTGAGAGATCAAATAATGGGATGTTACCATCTCTCTCTCTCTCTTTGGTGTTGAATAACTTAGAAACACATCCAGGCAAAGCAGTGAGTGGACATTTAATCTTGGTTTAATTTACCAAAATTCAATAAACTTTCAAATACATAATAAAGCTTTCTAATTTTGTTTAATGACATAAAGGCAATACCAAAATGAAGCTGAGGATTGGTATAAATTAGCCATTACTGTCCTCTAAATATAATTTTGGTATTTGTAACCAAATCCCTAAAATTTATTTTAATGTATTTTGTAGATATGTTAATATATATGTATCATTAATAACTATGTTAATTTTAAAGTATACAGTACTTGCAAGTCATTTCTTTATATAGAATTTTTTTTGAAATTATAACATTATCTTTTCCCTTGTACCCCTTCATTACAACCTCATTTGATTTCTCTAAGATTCATGGCCTCCCTTTAAAAAATTATATATATATATATATATATATATAATATACATAGATATATTCAGCCCTGAAATCACACACATACAAGTAACATTGTACATGAAAAGCAGGTTGGATTTGTGTATTTCTTTAAAAATAAAAAAGTTATTCAAGCTGAAAAGTTATAACTTTCCTTGACCGCACCAAGAGTCCCATTTCAGGGAAAACAACAGTATAACAACACAAAGTTATCAGTGGAAACACAACAACCTATACATATCTGAAGTAGAAATCCCTGAGAAATCACTAGTAGGCTTATTTACTGTTAACTTTTACAGACTAATGTTGCTTGAGTGTGAACTAGCTTCAATTTGGGAAACTCCAGTACTGTTTTCTTCTGGGATATCTTGCCTTAGCTCCTGATTTCTTTTCCAGTCCCTAACCAGTTTCTCACAAAGAAGTTCCTAGAAAGTTACCTCTTCATGCCTTATCAGAAACAGATTCTCATAGGGTACAAATGTTGGAATCATCAATAACTATGACTAATTATATGTTAGGGAAAATAATGGAAAAAGTAAACATTAAGTACAAAACCATATTCAGCATTTCTAAAATAAAGAATTTTAAATGGCCAAAAGACATATAAGGAATTGCTCAGCAGCCTCATCAGGGAGATGCAAATCTCTGAGATATCATCTTACACCTGTCAGAATGGCTAAGATCAAAAGCACTGTAGACAGCTTATGTTGTAGAGGATGTGGAGCAAGGGGAACACTCCTCCACTGTTGGTGGGAGTGCAAACTGGTACAGTCACTTTGGAAATCAGTATGGCAGTTTTTCAGAAAACTGGGAATCAATCTTCCTCAAGACCCAGCTATACCACTCTTGGGCATATATTCAAGGAATGCTCAGTCATACCACAGGGCACATGCTGTGGGATGTCCTAAATGCTGTAAAAATATGTTGCTATGATTGATTGATAAATAAAACACTGATTGGCCAGTAGCCAGGCAGGAAGTATAGGCGGGACTAGCAGAGAGGAGAACTGGGCGAACAGAAAGGTGGAGTGGGAAGAGACATGAGCCTGCTGTCCAGGAAGCAATATGTAAAGGCAACAGGTAAAGCCACAGAACACATGGTGACATATAGATTAACAGAAATGGGCTGATTTAAATGTAAGAGCTAGCCAGTGGTAGGCCTGAGCTAATGGCCCAACAGTTTAATTAATATAAGTTTCTGAGTGATTATTTTATAAGTGGTTGCAGGGTCCATGGTGCTGGGCAGGACCAGAGAAAACTCCAGCAATAGACACATGCTCATGTTCATAGCAGCATTATTTGTAGTAGCCAGAACCTGGAAACAATCTAGATGCCCCTCAACTGAATAATGGATTAAAAAATGTGGTACATATACACAATGGAGTACTACTCAGCAGAGAAAAACAATGACATCATGAAATTTGCAGGCAAATGGATGGAACTAGAGAATATCATCCTGAGTGAGGTAACCAAGACTCAGAAGGGCAAACATGGTATAGACCCATTCATAAGTGGATACTAGAAGTAAAGCAAAGGATAATCAGACAACAACCCACAACTGCAGAGAAGCTAGCTAAAAAGGAAGACCCAAAGAGGGACACATGGATCGCCCTGGGAAGGGGAAATAGATGAGATCTCCATGAGTGAACTGGGGGTGAGGGGTGGGAAATGGAGGGTAGGGGATGGGGGATGAGAACATAAGGGGATGGGATAGTCAAGCTGGAACAGGGATGGAGTGGGAAAGCAATGAGAAAGATATCATGATGGAGGGAGATATCATGGGGATAGAGAGAAACTCACTGCTAGGGAAGTTGCCAGGAATCCTCAAGGATGACCCCAGCTTAGACTACTAGAAATAGTGGAGAGGGTGCCTGAACTGAACTGGCTTGCTCCAGTGATCAGACTGGTGAATACCCTAACTGTCATCAAAGAGCTTTTTTCCAATGAATAATGGAGGTAGATGCAGAGATCCACAGCCAAATACCAAGCAGAGCTCCAGAAGTCCAGTAGGAGAGAGAGAAGAGGGATTCTATGAGCAAGTGCATCAGGATCATGATGGGGAAACCTGTAGAGACGACCAAATCAAACTAGAGGGAACTCATGAAATTTGGATCAATGGCTATGGAGCCTGCATGGTACTGGACTAGGCCCTCTGCATGGTGAGACAATTGTGTAGCTTGATCTGCTTGGGGGGCCCCCTGGCGGTAGAATTGGAATCCATCCCTGGTGCATGAGGGGGCTTTTTGGAGCCCACTACCTTTGATGGAACACCTCATGCAGCCTTGAGGCAGGAGGAAGGGCTTGGACTAGCCTCTACTGGGTGTGCCTCCCCATGGGAGGTCTTGCCTTCTTGTCGGGGAGAAGTGGGGGTGGGTTTGGGAAAAGGCTGGGGGTGGCAGGAGGAGGGAAGGGGAGGATCTTTGATTGGTGTGTAAAATGAATAGAAAAAATTTTCTTAATAAAATATTTTTTTAAAAAAAGATAGAAAATAGTTTTAGGAATGACAACTCTGTGATAGAAATGGGAACAAGTGGGTTAACATGGGGACAACACAAAATTTCCAGTCTGAGTTGATAGAGATTGGCACAGTCAATAAAGTGCTTGCCAGATAAGCATGAGGACCCAAATTTGGATCATTGGCATGCAGGTAAAAAGCTTGGCACAGAAGCTATATCTGTAACCCCAGTGCTAGTAGGCAGGGAGTGGAGGGTCACTGGGCTTCTTATCCAGCCAGGTTAGCCTACTAGGTCAATTCCAATGAGAGAAACTCTCTTAAAAGTAATTGTTGGTCAGGGCTGTCCAAGAGACTCCAAAAACATATAGCCTATTATTATTGCCTTTGTTTGCCCCACAAAGGTGGAAGGTGAGTCCTTAATGCTGAAGACATAATATACTTTAAAGACAGAGTCCAGAGGCCCCTGAGCTGGAACTTACCTGAGTACCTCCTCTCTGAGGACTGGCTTCTGTGACACTGGAAGGCACCATGAAAACTTCCAAAAGGGAGAAGAAACCAACAGTCCTAACTAGCTCTGTTATCTGTGAACACCCCACATGGTATGATGATCCCAAGGGTGCAGTAGTATGCATACCTTGGCAGTATCTAACAGCTTTCTAATTGGATTTAAGACCTGCTTAACAAAAGCCTGCTACTAGAAACCTAACTAGGGCTAGTAAAGTCACGGATATTGAAGGAGAATCTACAACTACCACTTTATTAAACCAGCACAACCCCTAAGTACATTCAAATATTTGTCCTTATACATGTAGATAAGTGTGATCCTCACACCTCATCAAGGAAATTTCCCTTTGCAACATATGAAGACCATTGCAGAAAACCACAAATAATCAAAATAAAGAGTTAAGACTCACAGTCCTGACAGAAACAACTACAACAACTCTACTTTTAATAATAACTTTTTTGGAACCTGCAAAGATGGCAGTCTCCTACACTGGATCACACTAAGACTTTCCTACTTGTTCTAATTTTTTATCAAATATTGAGATATTTGGTCCCTGCTGGACCTAGACACATGATCTCATAGTGTTTGTATGATTTGACCACATTGTTTTCATGGAGTCATTGACACAATTTCAAATATTTTCAGCTCAGTTAATATATTTGCTAAATATACAAATTCTGCATGTGCACTTAGATGACTCACCATACAGTTATAAAATGTCTGGTTTAACTTGAGGCCCATACCATGAGAGAGAATCCATACACTATGCTGCCTGGATGGACAGGGACCAGATACTGGATAACTCAGAGACCTATGGTAAAACCAAACATGACTGGCCATAAAAAAAAGACAGAATATCAATGAAATGACTTGTAATGATATTCTGCTATACCACATTGATAAGTGCCTCATCTGGTCATCACCAGAGTGGCTTCCTTTGGCAGCAGATGGAAGGTGCTACAGAAAGACCCACAGCCAGACATTATGCAGAACGAGAGTCTAAATTGGAGGTCTCCATAGGGTCCCTCCTCTAGAAGCTCAGGGAACCCCCATGGAAGAGGGGGAAAAAGATGGTAGGTGTTGAGGGGATCGAGGACACCAGGAGAACATGGCCCGTTGAATCAGCTAAGCAGGACTCATATGGGCTCTCAGAGACTGAAGAGGAAAGTACTGGGCCTACATGGATCAGCACCAGGTCCTCCGAGTATATGTTATGGCTGTTAGCTTGGTGTTCTTGTGGGACTCCTGAAGGTGGGAGCGGGTGGGTTTCTGACTTTCTCACCTGCTCTTGGGATTCTTTGGTCCTATTGGGTCGCCTTGTCGAACTTCGGTGTGAGAACTTTTGCCTTGTCTTATTATATCATGATTTTTCATGCTTGGCTCTTCTCTCTTAGAGACCTGCTCTTTACTGAATGGAAACAAAAGGAGGTGGATCTGGAGAAGAGGGGAGCTGGGGAAAGGTGAGGGGAGTGGGGGGAGGGCAAACTGTTCTGGGGATGTATTGTATGAGAGAATAATCGATTTTCAAAATGATAATATACAATAAATCATAACATTTTCAGGCACTTAAACTATGAGAAATCCTTGTTCACTTCTTGGTTTTGTTTTTTTCATAGTATCAGATAAAAAAAACCCAAAGTTTTTTTTTTTTTTCTCAAATGTAACAGAATTGTGCAAATCAATACAGAAACAACATAGTTAGGTCAGGAAGGGACAAAAAGGAAGTCTTATGAATTGTCACATTTCTGTTCACTAATCATTAGTAGACAATGGGACATTTTTTAGTTGTAATGGAGAAAGAAGGAAAGATAACCAAACATTTTCTCTCTAGATACTAACAGTTATGGGTTATCTGTCTATATTTCTATTACTATCAGTATGAATAGGTTGAACACCTACAATTTCCACTTCTAGAGACCTTGATCCATTTTTTCTCCATGTTGATGGTGTCCTGTGTAGCTTGGGTCCTGGAACCCTGACTAGGAATGGTAAGGGAATGAAAAATTTACAGACATTGACACATGTTCAGATAAGGTGGGGTAGGGTGGTGTGTGTGTGTGCACTCTGATGGAATGACAGCTACTATGGCCTGAAACTGGAACTTTGGCATGTTTATTATGTACAACACAGGGGAGAGCTTGAAGAGTTGTAGGAGGTCTCTGATGGTAAGAAATCTCAAGCTGTAAAAACCTTGGAGGAGAAAGAAGCTGCAGTTGCTAGTTTGTGTGCACCCTTGCCACTGGTTTGTATTCAGACCCCAAAGAAAAGCTTTGCAATCCCTGTGATCTTGGCCCATATGGGAAATAGCTTTTCCATTAATGAGGGATGTAGACTCAAAAAATAATTATATAACATTTTGCATACATATATATTATATTTTTTCTTATAGACAGACAATAAGGGAATAAGAAAGGGGCCTGTTGTAAATTTAATATTTGTAGAATTTAATAAAAGCTAAGTGAACTATGCATTTTTGTCTTTATCGTTAGTGTTGTTTAATAAAGAACTATGATCAGTTAAATTATTCAGCTGGTAATATTTTCTCCTCTCAACCTTTATGGGAGATGAACATTTGTATATTTCATTAATATTGCTCTTGGTCACGTTGCTTTACTTAGTTAATTAAATCTGAGCATGAAGAAATAGTATGACTTTCTACTTACACCTCTTCAAACTTGTAACTTCAATTAGGAGATTAAGATGCTATAAATAAATGCTATCTCTTCTGCTTGAGTCCCAGTATGAAATGGGCACCAGAGTAATCCAACAAGAACTGAACTGGAGCCTGATATCAAATAGAGTATGACTTTCAATCACTGTAGGGTGAGATAGGATATATTTTTTAGGTGGGAGACAAGTGAGTAATTAAAACAAATAGAGAAAAAATGGCAAGAATTTTCATTGGCTCTAGCTTTTCCTTCTTTGTGAGATGATTACACATCCATATCTTTTAAGCTTTGGCCAGTTGACTTGACTTATCTAATGAAATATTGGCAGTCATAATAAAAGTACATCCTGGAACCTGTTAGCATTCTTGTGTTGCCTCTCATTGCTCCTACTGTTGCCATAAAAAGAGCATAGTTCTTTATTACTTACTTGCTCAGGAAGAATTAGAGGCACATGGAACAACCTGGAGTCCCACTTAGGAGTTGGCTATAATAGTTAAGACTAGTGCATCCAGCAAGATTCTCTGGTCATGGAACTATTAGCGAGAAATAAGTTATTATCATTGCATGTCAGTGTTTGGGACAACTTGTTAGGATTGTTGTGACCACAGCTGACTAAAATAACAACCAGCTTGATCTTTTAACTATTTGATAAGTTTTGACATAAAAATTAGCATGATATGTTCTATCATATTTTATTGTAATTACTATATAGGGTTGTGAATTTTAAAAAATTATAGAGGGAATATAGCTGTGAGAGGAGCAGGAAGCCAAACAGTATTCATGTTTTGTCATATTTCAGAAGATTGGAAAAGAAAATACATACCTGATACCCACTGTTCTCATTTTTGGGCAAAATAAAAAGAACAAACAGCATTTTTAACCTTTGTCACAGGGAGAATATTAAATATATAAGGCTTAACAATATATGAGAAAAATAAATTATACCATGGCTTTCTTTTAGCGAAGATATTTTTGATACATTTGTATGGCCTTATGAATACTGACAAAAATTTTACTACACTTCTTAAGAAATGAGCATTTTGTCAATAAGTACAATTTCATAAATACCAGACATATTGGTATCTTTATCTGAGCACAGAATCATGGCTCACTTTTTCAGGTACAGTTCAGAAAAACTGAAATAAATGCTCTCTGATGTTTTAAGTTCATTGCAATTGGAAGTGTGAAAATAGTATTTGCTTCACTTTTATTGTGAATGTTGTGGAATTATTTTTGTGTCACCAGGTACAGACGTTTATAAGTCCTTGAAAAAACTCAATTCATAAAAAAGACCTGTCAACAAAGTCCAAGGTTTGGAAAAATTTCAAACTCAATTGTATGGCATCAAGTGATCTACAGCTCCATTGTATAAGATATCAAGGTTTTTCTTTTCAAATATTTGTAAAAAAAATTAAATGTCATATAAAAATACTTGATAAGTATACCTAACTACAAGAGTGTTTTATTCTGTCATTTAGCATTTATTGGGAAATTAAGCTGAATATACAGAGTACAGAATACAACGCATCATATCTGTTCTATTTCAAATATCTCACTGGTGTAGTTTTTTTTTTTTTTTTAACTCTTTGGGATCCTGCCACTCAGCTCCCATTAAACACATGGAGACTTATTCTTACTTACGAATGCCCAGCCTTAGCTTGCCTTGTTTCCAGCCAGCTTTTCTATCTTAAATTACCCTCCCCCCCCCAACTGCATTTTGCCTCTGGGCTTTTTACCTTTCTTTATTCTGTATATCTTTGTTTCCTTCTTACTCCATGGCTGGCTGTGTGGCTGTGTGGCTGGCCCCTGAAGTCCTCCTCTCCTTCTCCTGCCAGCTCTGCCTATTTCTCTCTCCTGCCTTGCCATTGGCCATTCAGTTCTTTATTAGACCAATCAGGTGTTTTAGGCAGACAAAATAACATAGCTTTACAGAGTTAAACAAGTGCAACATAAATGAATGTAACACATCTCAAAACTAACATTCTATAACATTTCTAACTTTTTGTCTAAATAGAAAAAGTTTCTAACTTTAACATTGTAAAACTATATACAAAAAAGTTATCAAGTAAGAATTACATTTACAATATTTAGTCCATTTATATTTAGTAAATTCAGAGAAAAGACTCCATTATCTAATCTTAGTGATTCCAAAGTTTTTATACCTAATTCAGTTTCTATCAACACTAAGGAAAACTATAACAACTAACTATTTAGTTTTTTACTCCATCAAAGACCCCAGAAATATTGCCTAAGAACAGAGACATATGTCTGCCTGGACAGGCACCCAAAGTTCCTCTGCAACATTGGGGGCATCCATCCTTGGCCTACAGGCCTAGAATATCTGGCAGACTTCTCAGTGAATCAGGAAATTTGAAGGACTGCCTCACCTTGTATTGGCAAAGTTCACCAGTCACTTTCCTCTGTCCTGCAGAATATCTGGCAGACACTTTTGTGAAGCAGGGAATCTCAAAAGATTGTCCTTCCCTGTCTTGGCAAAGTTCAACAGTCTTTTTTCTGTGTCCCACTTGTCCAGTCTGTACAGCATACCGTCAGCAGTCAAGACAGGAGTAGTTTCTTATTCAAATAACTAGCCTTCTCAGACTGAAAGCAAATGTCATGTGGAGTTTCTTCAATGCCCATTATGCTTTTATGAAATAAATTGGTGCTTCCAGGAACACGTGTCTCATTGTTATGAAAAACCTTATGTTATTAAACATCTTAAATGACATATTCTGTAGGTCATTGAGGGGCTTGAAAATCATCTGTCTGTCTAAAATATACCTGTTGAGCCTTGAAAACATTCCTAATGTGACTACAAGTTTGATTATTATAGATTAACTACTAACCTCATTTCTCAATTATATACTGCATTTTAAAATGAACTGCTTAAGCACAGTACCCCAAACAAGAATAAAAACATATATACAGTATACCAAAAATAACTTTAAATTTGTATCAATATACCAAAATCCATGCCAATGTAAGATATCTGAGATTAATAGTTGTATTTTCATCCTATATTCCTATGTTCCCCTAAATGATAAAAAACATCCATAACCTACCAAGTAACTAAATGCCATCCACACACCACCTCTTGGGAATGCGGGCACCATGTTCTCTAGACTGTTTCCTGTGGTCTGTCAGTGAAGGCATCTTTAGGGGTCCCTGAGAAAATTGAGATAATGTCCAAGTCCTGGGAAAACCAGCTGATTGGTGTCACCTGTCAAGATTGTTGTCACCTGTTAAGATTCAGGAGGTCTCCCCTGATCAAAACTGATCCTGAAGGAATTAAACCAGAAGGAATTCACAGCCTCTCATTTCCTGTAGAAACGAAAGCATAACCTCTTCCCCAAAGCATTTTGACTTCCATTTGACAAATACATTTTTTACTTTCATTTTAAAGTAAAGGCATACCTGAACTATACAGACTGAAATAAACTATGTCTCTTAGCAGCTGCGGGTTGCTTATCAGCAATCAAAAAATTCAAGGTCAATAAGCAACATACAGGATCCAGACTCCTTATGTACTTCCCGTCTCTATGTGGTTCATTCATTTTTCTTTTATATTACCTTACTTCTCTCTTTAAAGACTGTATTTTATTATTTACAAACTGTATTTTTTCTATCTAGACCCTTTTTTCTTTTCTTTCTTAAGCCTATGAACACTGTTATATACATTGTAACCTCTTTTGAGATTTTTTTTTTCCATCTAGATCTGTCTTTGCTGTGTATCTTTAGTCTTTTTTTGTCTGTATGAGCAAGAAACAGCTAAGTGGTTCAGCTAGGATCCCTGATAAGGCTTTGGCAGCTGGCTCCACCCACTTCAAGGGTCCACAAAAGCCCAGCACAAAGCTCACAGGCCCAGTTGGAGGTGTGTGACTGGTAACTGTTTCAACCCCTCAGCTCTGGATTGCCAGTGTTCTGCACTGTGGCAGGTGTTTTTTTTTACTTTTTTTGTTTGTTTGTTTCTATTTAGTATGAAAAAGGTTAAGTGCTCTGCTGTATGGTAAAACTTCTTCAAGGAGCCATATCTTTTTAAATTTTTTTTTCAAGCTTTCTCAGGTCCTGCATGGAAATATGGGCCCCACATTGGAACACCAAAATGTAGTTGCTTTTTTTTTTAAACTTTTTGGGGGCCTACCACCCATCCCAAATAAATACACGGAGACTTATTCTTACTTATGAATGCCTGGCGTTAGCTGGATTGTTTCTTGCCAGCTTTTCTAACTTGAATTATCCCATTTCTCTCTTTAACTATATTTGCCTCTGGACTTTTTACCTTTCTTTATTCTATATATATATATTTTCCATCTTATTCCACGTCTGGCTGTGTGGCTGGTTCCTGGCATGCTCTTTCTTCTTTTCTCATGCCTTGCCCTTCCCTAGATTTCTCTTCCTATTTATTCTCTCTGCTGATCAGCCTCACCCATTTCTCTCTCCTGCCTAGCCATTGACCTTTAAGGTGTTTATTAGACCAATCAGTGTTTTAGGCAGGCAAAGCAACACAGAGTTAAACAAATAAATAAAAGAATATAACACATTTTTACATCATTAAACAAATATTCCACAGCATAAACAAGTGTAACACATCTTAAACTAATATTCCACAACACAAAGGCTAGTGGGAAAAGAGAATTATGAATAGTCAGCAGTGAATGGCTGGTTTCTGAAGTACCATACTTATCTTTTTGCCCCTTTGGAATTATGGGGTCTGTTCCTTCACATTTTGGATCTAAGCTTCAGGATAAAAATTGGATCTCTTCCTATATAAATACTTGTATCATTGACTTTCAATCAATCAATCAATATATATATATATATATACAGATACACATATATATACATGCATACACACACAAATATATATATATATATATATATAGTGAACATCACTTACCCTTGTTTGATCTCTTTGACCAGAAACTGTTTTTCTCTGTTTTCTTTATGTGTGCACTGTTTTTCTGGTTTTTTTTTTGTGTGTGTGTGTGCGTGTGCGTGTGCGTGTGTGTGTGCGTGTGTGAGTGTGTGTGTTTGAATCTGATTGTTCTCTATGTTTCCCTTCCTCCCTTTCCTCCCTCTTTTCCTTCTTTCCTTCCTTCCTATTTGAACCTAAGGTATATGCATTCTAGACAGGCACTCTACCAATGAGCTATATCTCCAGCTCTCAATTGTTCTTCTCTGTTGAGTAATAAGCCAGGCTGAAATGGATGCTATAGTGTAAAATGCATGGCTACTCTTTGGAGCAAGGCATTCACTTATCCATCTTTAATAATTTCATCAGTTGCCCTACCCTAGGTGCCTTCTCACATGAATTTCCCATTTAACTATCTGGAAATAAAGGTCTGAGTATCTGTGTCTGGGGAATGTAAGCTAAGATAACTAGCAAAGAAAGCTGACTTCTAATTTCAATTTGAGGTAGGCAGACTTCCTGATAACTTCAGATAAAGATGGTACCACCTAGAGAATGGAATTCTAAAGAAAGTGTTGAAACTGTTGCCACTATTGAAGTGTTACAGGATACCACTGGAAGACACTACCTCATGCATGCAGTATTCTAGGTATTTGAGTAGTTCAGAGAAAGCAGAAATTAAAGAATTTAATATGTTTAATTGGAAGCACTAAAGCATTAAAAGAAGCATTAATGAGACTCTCATCTCCTGTGGCTGGAGGGCAGAGACAGCTTCAGCTGGTCCAAAGACTTAATTAGAAGAGTAGAAGAGCTTCAGAGAAAGTTGGAAACTGAATAATTCTGAGTCCAGAAAGTCTGCTATGCCAAAGAGATATGGAAGAAAAGGGACTATCAATTCTTTTAAGCTATTGATGACTACAAAACATGTCTTATTCCTTACAAAAGGGTAACAACCTCTGCTCCTATGCCAATACATAAAACTTTTGCCATTGAAACCAATAAGGTCCTTATTCTAGGATATGTTTACATGCTTTTACCTAGCCACAAAATCAATACATAAAACAAGACCTACCTAAGGAAGTACTAAACCTGCCAGAGAGAAAGAGGAATGGTTACTTCTGCTGATAGTACTCACAGAAGCCTGTAAACTGATTTATCCATGGGATGGAGCCCTAAGTGTATTCATAGATCAGAGGAGTGTGGACAGAGCCCCTTCAGTGATAGACTTTGGCGGGCCCACATTACCCTAGGGAGCTGTTACAACATGCCAGCATCTCTGGTGGGAGCGTGAAGATATGAGGGCTTACGTTCTGTAAAGCAGAAATGCAGCTCAGCTCTGGCAGATGGTACAAGAAGGAAAACGGAAATCAACAGGTTTAAGTAAATATACCATGAAAAGCTGAAAGATCCTCCAGCTAACTACATTTTATCAGGCAGAACAAAGGGCGCTTCATTTGTGAAATCGCAAAGGGTTGCACTGCTTAGGAAGGCACCGGTATCTTTGAAAAACTCAGCATGACTGTATTCCGCAGGCCGGAGCTTTAGTGGGCCTTTACTGACCCTGACTATGATGGTTTTGCTGAACCTTGGAAATCGCAGTAATTCATTTTGGTTGAAATTGCCAGGCATCCTAGCATTTCCTTCCCTCCCAGCAGAGTCCCAGTCTCGACAACTTCCCATGGGCTGGTGAAGAGTAGGATTCATCAATATGGTATCACATTTCACTATTGAGGTATAGCTGACATTATGCCCATGTCATTTATAGCATATAATCATATACCACCTAGACAGTTTTGATTAATAGAAACTTTTCAAAATGTAGTGGTTTGGTGCATGCATGAGATATATGTGAGTGAGTATAATCATGTGCATGCCACTGCAAATGTGATGAGGTCAAAGAACAATTTCTGGGATTGTTTCTTTCCTTTCACCCTAGCCTCTAGGGTCAAACTTAGGTCTTCAGGCTACTTTGATGAGTACTTTTCCCTGCTGAGACATTTCACTAGGTCTTCATAGATGTTTTTAAATGCCACTTTTATTGCCTATCAAATTCACTCTCTAAGATATTATACTCTGAAAACTGAGCATCACATTATAGAATACAATTTCTGCTAGTGGTATTATATCCTACTTAGATCAAGTACTTGTGGGAACAAACATAGGCAAAATGGGTGACCCAACTTATACTACAAAGTATTTGTACCTTACTTAATTATTCAGGCTTTTGCAGGTTAAACACACACACACACACACACACACACACACACACACACACACTAACGGATGTTTGTGCAGTAGGCAAGGGGATTTTTTTTTTTTGGACTGGTTTAGATGATCAGAGCCTGTATTGTCTTAGGATGGCCACCATATCTGTCAATCCTACAGAGTTCCTCTTGTTTGCTATTTCACCCAAGTTCTCATTCTGCCCAGATGTCCTCACTGTGATTTTTCCTATATTTCCTTCTGATGGGAAACTGTTGTACTGGGGTCTGTTTTCTGGGAAATCAACTCTAAAATAACAACTTTTCCTTACTTTTTCATACCATTGTCGGTCTGGCTATAATTTCTTGGCTTTTTCTTCAGAAGGATAATCTATTGGTATTTATTTTCTTTTAAATATGTTTTTAAACTTTTTTTAAAAATTATTATATAATTACACCATTTCCCCTTCCCTTCCTCCCTCTAATCCCTTGCATGAAACCCCTTGCTCTCTCTTAAATTCATAGCCTTTTTTGCTTTGTTGTTATCACACACACACACACACACACACACACACACATAAATCTTAAATATATAAATACAACCTGCTCAGTCCATATAATGTTACCTGTATATGATCTCAGAGGTGACCGTTTATTTATTTATTTATTTATTTATTTGTTTTTTTCGAGACAGGGTTTCTCTGTGTAGCTTTGCGCCTTTCCTGGAACTCGCTTTGGAGACCAAGCTGGCCTTGAACTCACAGAGATCCGCCTGCCTCTGCCTCCCGAGTGCTGGGATTAAAGGCGTGCGCCACCACCGCCCGGCGACCGTTTATTTTTATGCATTGAATTGGACACTGTCTTAGATAAGGTTACTATTACTGTGATGAAGCACCGAGACCAAAAGCAACTTTGGAAGGTAAGTATTTGTTGTTATTGTTGTGTTTTTGGTTTTGTTTTGTTTCTTTGGCTTACCTATCCTGAATCACAACCCATTAAGGAAAACCAAGACAGGAACTCAAACTGGTCAAGAACCTGGAGGCAGGAGCTGATGCAGGTGCCATGGAAGAGAGCTGCTTACTGCCTTCTTCCTGACTGGCTCATTCTGCTTTCTTAGAGAATGCAGGACCACCAGTTCAGGGATGGCACCACCCACAATAGGCTGGGCCCTCCCATATCAATCACTAATTAATAAAATACCTTACAAGCTTGCCTATAGCTTGTTTGCATAACTGTAATTTCTGAATTGAGTTTCTTTCCTCTCAAATGGTTCTAAATTTGTCAAGCTGACACCCACCTATTCATCACGTGGCTTCCTCCCTGGTGAAGACCATTTCTCCCCTCTTGGCAGTTATCTTCTTACATTCTATTTATAATCTTACATCGAGAAGCCACATTTTCCTTTGTATCTTATAATCACAGAGGCACACAGAAGTAGGTTTTTTAAAAAATTTTACAAGCAAAGTGAAACTCATGGATAGCATAAGGTCCGATAAGTTTAAGATGAAATATAAAGATATTATAAGCTAAGCTTCTATTTAATTTTTATTGGTAAACTTTTGCTGTAATTCTAACCAGTGTTACTACCATGGAGTTTTCTGTTTTACTTAATGTAAATCTCTTGCTTTGTGTATCTCATAAAGGATTGTCTTAGAGGGCTATTTGTTAGACAATGAAATGGCTTTTACTGAGATGCAAGTATTAAACTGTGGATAAAGAACAAAAATATATTATTTCAATCCTCAAATATA